>JAUMHM010064433.1:0-14367 GCA_032362435.1 Melikaiella ostensackeni
CCCAACGGCCGCAGGCTAAGCCTCCCCCCCCCCCCCGTCTCTCTCTCATCAGCATTTGATAATATTCAATAACAAATCAATACCTGTCAATTCTTTGTTGTTTTCACGATTCGGAGTGAAAAAGTGACGAAAAAATTTTATGTTTCAGAAAATATGAGGTGACAAAGTTTTTTATACGTGTTTAAGGAAGTTTTTTGGTAAATTTCAAATCATTCGTACTAATAATAGAGAATTGATAGGGTTGTTAATACAAAGCGCGCGAAGCGCTAGAGTTGAATGATTCAACACAATTGCGAGGTTTTCTTAGTTTATTTGGATATTCGTTTAAATATTTGTCACTGAAAATTATTGAAATTCATAACATGTAACAATAAAAGAAAATCATTCAAGTGCAAACTTCTCCCAGTTCCACTTGAATAATTTTATTTTATTGTTACATACATATTATGAATTCTAATGATTTTCAGTGACAAATATTTAGATCAATATCCAAATAAACTAATAAAACCGCGCAATTGCGTTGAATCATTCAACTCTAGCGCGTCGCACGCTTTGTATTAACAACCCTCTCAATTCTCTATTTTTAGTACAAATGATTTGAAATTTTCCAAAAAACTTCCTTAAACACAAATAAATAACTTTGTCACCTCATATTTTCCGAAACATAAAATTGTTTCGTCACTTTTTCACTCCGAATCGCGAAAAAACAAAGAATTGACAGGTATTGATTTGTTATTGAATATTATCAGATGTTGATGATATTTATTGCTTTTGAATGACTAGTCAGCATCAGCAATGAATACTGAATGAAAATACGCAAAATTCAATCCATTGCGGGCAGTACTTACCGAGAAATCACAATTTATGTTTTTTGAAACATTGATTTTAGATTATTCAAAATTTACCTTTTTATATATTTTTTTTCGTAATAATCATGTTGGACTAAAAAATACTTGAGGAATGAAAGTTGTATTTTGACAAGCTCTATCAGCTCATATTTTTTTATTTTGAGTTTTTACAACTTTTTTTTTACTTCGATTTTAGAAAGTGGACAATATTTTTGCCCGTTTTCGAGCGCTCGGCGAGTTCTTCTTCCTGTGGGCTCAATTGTGTTAAAAATGCATTTTGGTTGAAAGTTCAAACGTTTTGTTGAAAATTCATATTTTCGGATTGAAAATTCAACTCTTTTGTCAACTTTCATCTTTTTGGTTTGAAATTCCATCTCGTTTGGTGAAAATTTCTTTAAATCATCTCTTTTAGTTAAAACTCAACTGTTTGGTTGAAAATTAATATAGTTTGGTTGAGGATTCAACTATTTTGTCGGAAATTGGTTTTTTTATGGTTGAATTCAACTATTTTTTATTTTAAATAAAAATATTTCTTAGTTGAAAGTTGAACTAGTTTCTTAAAAATTCATCTTTTTGGTTGAAAATTGAACTATTTGGTTGCAAATTCGTTTATTTTGCTGGAAATTCGTGTTTTATAGTAGAAAATTAACCTTCTTGGATGAAAATTCACCTTTTTGGTTGAAAATTCAACTACTTCATTGAAACTTGAAATCTTTTGTTAAAAACTCAGTTTTCTGTTTGAAGATTCATCATTTTAGTTGAAAATTCAACTATTTTGGTAAAAAATTGAACTATTTGGTTGGAAATTAACTTCTTTGTTAAAAATTCATGTTTTCAGGTTAAAAATTCAACTGCTCTATATAAAACTCGTCTTTTTGGTTTACAACTTTATCTCTTTTGATAGAGATTTCTTCAAATCATCTTTTTTGGTTGAAAATTCAACTGTTTGGCTAAAAATTAATCTGTTTTGGTTGAGGATTCGCCTATTTTGTTGGAGATTCGTGATGTCTCGTAGAAAATTAATCTTCTTGGTTGAAAATTCATCTTTTTGGTTGAAAATTCAACGACTTGGTTGAAAGTTAAACTCCTTTGTTCAGAAATTCATTTTCTTGTTTTAAGACTTATAATTTTAGTCAAAAATTCGTCTTTTCTGGTATAAAATTAATGTTTTTGTTTGAAAATTCAGTTACTTGGTTGAAAGTTGAACTCCTTTGTTAAAAAAAACATTTTTTTTCTTTTAAGATTCATAATTTAGTTGAAAATTCGTTTTTTGTGGTACAAAATTAATCTTCTTGGTTAAAAATTCATCTTTTTGGTTGACAGGTGAACTCCTTTGTTAATAATTCAGTTTTTTGTTTGAGGATTCATCACTTTAGATGAAAATTCGTCTTTTCTGTTACAAAATTAATTTTCTTGGTTAAAAATTAATCTTTTTGGTTAAAAATTCAACTATTTGTTTGAAAATTCATGTATTTTGTTGAAAATTCACCTCTTCTGGTGGAAAAAAAACTCTGATCTTCTCCTTGTTGGTACATTGAAACCTCCATTTAACGGCCCTCTACACTCTAAAGTCTAAATTCCTTGGACCGGAGTCCCGGTCCAAGCAATGGTAAAAAAAATTAAGGTCCATTGGACCGGAATTTTTCGTCCAAGCTAAGAATCTCTTTGGTCCAAGCTTGGACCGACCACCGCTTTCCCGGTCCATTGGACCGGAAAGTCAGTCCATTGCACCGGAATCGCAGGTTTGACCATTGCTTGGACCGGAATTCCGGTCCAAGGTGTATTCCTGCTGGAAATGGTTCATACGGCCATAACTGTTCACGATATAGAAATCTTGGAAGAACTTCACGGTCATCGCAGGCCACACCCGAGACAGCCTTTAAATCGAGGTTCCAGTGTATTTAAAAGCAAGAAATAGCAAAATAGGAAATCCAAACAAAAGATCGTGAAAATATTCTTAATTTTTCATGTTTTTCTGAAAAGTAATTCGAATATTTAGACGTTATTTATATCATATTATATTATATTTATGTGTTTCGTTTTTTTTAACAGAATCAGCAGTAAATATCTTGCTTATAGCGTTTTTGTGCGATTCCTTGATATTAGACGATGAGTGTTATTTGTTTAAACAAAATTAGTAAATAAATGCATAATACTGTGATTTTTCATTGCACAGAACTCGTTTTTTTGCGAAATAAACTGCAGATATGTAAATAAGACTTGTTGCTACGATACTTGATTATAAAACAATATTTTGCATTTGTTTGAACATATTTAATAAACAAATTCATTTTTTCGCCATTTTTCAACATGTAAATATTGTTTTTTCAAAGGAATCAATTCCTAATACCTTTCCAGTAGCACTTTGTTGATATATTTTATAATAGCTAACAATTTGTAATTGTTGTTAAAAAATTTAATAAACAAATGCATAATTTGGTCATATTTTAGTAGGTAGATTTCGTTTCGTCAGCATAATCAATTAAAAGTGTATAATCAATGGGCCTTAATTGTGATATTTTGCTGTTAAATAACGATTTATAATTTTTGAAAAAAAATTTAATAAACAAATTACTCTAAGGCCGTTCTTTAATGGAAACACCCTATTGTTTTCTCCTTATTTTCCTTATTGTCTCTCTGTTATGATGCTTTATGATCTGACAGGAAATGTTTATTATTTTAACAATATTTTATGAAAATAGCTCGAAATTGTGAACAATGTTTAAAAAATTCTCAGTTCGTTCATGTATCTACAAACAAAATTATATTTCTATAACATAATCATTCACCCACAATTCAGTAAGAATCTTTTTGTTAAGAAATTCTAATGTCAAACAATTGTTCACATTTCTTTAAACGAACGTCTTTCCAAAAAAACGGCCTTGAAGAAACTTGCTTATTAAATTTGTTAAAAAATTATAAATTGTTATCTTACAGCAAAATCTCACAGTTAAGGCCCATTGGTTATACATTTTCAATTGATTATGCTGAGTGCACGAAAACTATCTACTAAAACATGGCCAAATCATGCATTTGTTCATTAAATTTTTTACCAACAATTAAAAATTGTTAGCTTTTAGTAAAATATAACAACAGAATGCTACTATCAAGATACTAGTAATTGGTTCCTTTGAAAAAAAGAAATTTACATTTAGAAAAAAAAACGAAACAATAAATTCGTTTATTAAATTTGTTTAAACAAATACAAATCATTGTTTAAGAACAAAATATCATATCAAGAGGTATTGTTAATATATCTGCAATTTATTTTGCAAAAAAAGCGAACTCTTTGTCGTGAAAAATGACAGTATTATGCATTTGTTCACTAATTATGTTTAAATAAATAATACTTATTGTCTAAAATCAAAGAATCGTAAACAAAATTTACAAGAAAGATATTTATTGTCTATTCTGTTGAAAAAAAAAACGAATCTATTCAAAAATGATGAATTCATGAATTTGTTGACAAAATTTGTTTAAATAATTGAATAATGTTCTTTTTTTTTAAAGTCATATCGAATTTTTTTTAGACTTTCACATAAAAATACCTATCTGGAGTAGTTAAATATCGTTTTTACTAAAAAACTCAGGTTTCTTGACTCATTTTTTTATAACAAATAAAAAAAATGTTTTATATATCTGATATGTCTTGACGACATTCATGATAACTTTCCGCACTAATTCTGTGAACTTTCGTATAAATTGGATGATTTTCTACAAAATGGCAGCTTCAAACAAAAATTTTAATATATTTTCATTGTTAAATAAAAAAAATAAATAACTTTTTTTAAAATGTGCCTCGAAAATTTTGTTTAAAATTTTATAAGCTTTTATTTAAAAAGAAATTTTAATTGGTTGAACAGTTTTGGTTTAAAGTTAATTTGTCCACGGGCACTCCATTCGGCCCAATTGTGAAAGTCTGCATGCGCTGAACTCACAGAATCGTTTTGGGCCAAAATATGTTGTTTTTTAATGGATTTTAAACGACAAGTATTTCACCGCTTTGTTGAAAATTTTTTTTTTCAAAGTTATGAGTATTAAAAGTTTTAAAGCTAGTGACGCAATTTAATTCGTACTGATATAGAGAATATATCCCATAAAGAAAACAAAGTCGTTCCTCTTAAAATGTTATCAAAAAAAGTTTTTCGAAGCTTTTCTGTACTGCAGTACAATAAAATTTTATAAAAACAAAACGTAATTTGTGAATCAACAAGTTGAAATAATTTTACTGTTTTGAGAAAAATACAATTATAGTCGACTTTATTCATATTATAGCGAAACTTTCGAAAAAAAAAACGCAAGACATAGAGAAATGCCTCAAGAGACCTCTTCTGATAACTTCAAATTGAAAAAAAAAAATAAAGGAAAAAAACGCTGGGATTTTTGAGAAAGTGAAGCTTAAATATTTTTAGAAAATCCAAGGGCATTTTGACAATTTTTGATGTTTGTTTAAATTATCCGGTGGATTTCGAAAGAACCACAAGATCTATCAAACACAATAACAAAATTTCAAATATTTATATTGGTTCGAAAACTGCAATACTAAAAGAAAATCGACAAATTTTTGATAAACTGCGTCAACAACTTTAAAAGTTCAAATACTCCTAACTTTTGCTAACAAATTTTTTCATTAAAATGGTGAAATACGCTTTGTTTAAAATCTCTTGAAGGACAACATGTATTTTGCTCCGAAACGATTCTGTGGCTTGAGCATGCATAACCTGCTTGTCCGATTTGAAATAAATTCGCCCTAAAATATTCTGGAATATTTTATGGATGATTTAGAAATTTATCGAACATTCCTTTTTTTCTGGAATGTTCTTGAATTTTTAGGGTTTCTTAGGAAACCTTTATAATCTAGTGCCAGGGTGGTCCATTTTATATAGTAAAAAAAATAATTTTCTGAACAAAAATCGTACGTTAGCCTCAATAGTTCTTTTTATCATAGAAATAATCTGCGTGAAAGCAAAATTCAATCGGATAATATTTGGAGGACGCGCAACAACCTTAAAGAAATAATTTTCTAATATTAAGTCAAACAAACGCCTAAATTGTTTCATTTACCCTTGAATATAGGATGAAAGTTAAAGGTTTAATTTGTTAGTATATATTAGGATCATAATACTATATAATATTTGAAGCGGAGAATGCTAAACGGTGTTAAGTATCCAATCAACCAAAATTCACAAGAGAGACAGAAAACCTTCCCAGAGTAACAATAAATTTACAATCGATTGAGTAATTTTTTTGTGAAGGTGAATGGATCAGTTTAATAATCATTATGTGAAAAATGGATGGCTCTATATGTCCATATAATAATCTAATGGAAATGGCGATGGACTTAGCATCGTTTAGCTTACCCTTCAGTATTATAAATGAAAATAATACATAAATCGTTCAGGAAATCCTATGAAATAAATATTTTTATTAATTTTATAAACAAATAACACTATTTAACAGAAAAGAGGAGCATTTATAATACTAGAACAAAATTTTTTTTTATTTTGATAATAATGTCTCCAATTATTGAGTACTTGTTAAAATTCTATAATAACCATCTAGAATCACCATAATAAACAAGAAAAATGGGGGAAATTTGATTATTTAGAGATGTAGACCCGTATGCTGGCAGCATTTTGTTTTGTCCGATTTTTTCGGTGGTGGCACAAATTGAAGCTCTTGGTATGCAGAATTCAGATGAAAAAAAAATTTGCTATGTTATAGTTTTCTTTTCATGATATCAGTAGTTAAAAAATCAGAAAAATGAGGAAAATTGGTTTTCTAGAGATGTAGACCCGTATGCTAGCAGCTTGACTGTTAGTCCGACTTTCTTCGGGGATGGTTCAAATTGAAGCCCTTGGCATGTAAAAATGAGATTAAAAATAAAATTTGCTACATACTATATGTCAAAGTTTTGTTCCTTTGATATAAGTAGTTCAAAAATAAGAAAAATTTGGAAAATTTGGTTATTTATAACCCTGTACTGGACGCTATACTTTTAGTCCGATTTTCTTTGGAGATGGCCCAAATTAAAGCTCTTGGCATGTGGAATTGATACATAAAGAAATAAAACTTGCTATGTTATAGTTTTCTATTTTTGTTATCAATGGTGAAAAGATAAGAAAAAGAAAGAAAAATGGAAAAAATTTGATTATTTGAACCACTTTTGCTGCATGCTTTTCTTTTAGTCTAATTTCCTTCAGTGATGGCTCAAATTGAAGCTTTTGGCATGTGAAATTGATATATAAAGAAATAAAACTTGCTATTTTATAGTTTTCTATTTTCGTTATTAATTGTTTAAAAATAAGACAAAAAACAAGAAAAATGGGAAAAGTTTGGTTATTTGGACCACTATTGCTGCATGCTTTACTTTTAGTCTTATTTTCTTCAGGGATGGCTCAAATTGAAGCTTTTGGCATGCAAAGTTGAGATAAAAATAAAATTTGGTATATATGTTAGAGTTCTTTTCCTTTGATATAAGTGGTTCAAAAATAAGAAAAATGTGGAAATTTTGGTTGTTTATAACCCTGTACTAGACGCTATTCTTTCAGTCCGATTTTCTTTGGAGATGGCTCAAATTAAAGCTCTTGGCATGTGGAATTGATATATGAAGAAATAAAAACTTGCTATGTTATAGTTTTGTTTATTTGATATTAGTATTTAAAAAATAAGAAAAATAATATGAATGGGGTAAATTTGGTTATTCAGGGGTATGCTGAAAGCTTTTCGTTTAGTTCTATTTTTTGGGAGTTTAATAATAATAAAAATAAGAAAATTGAACTTTTTCTTGAAATTTAAGCCTACGTCTATGAAATTCTTACTTTAGAAGTTTAGAGAATTTGAGTTTATACTCTAGAAGCTAGGGGTATTTCCGTGTACTGTTCTAGATCCTCGGAATTTTTTCGCTGAATATTACGTAGAATTTTCTGCTGATTACGAAAAAGTAGGGTGACCATCCTAAAAAATGGGACGGTTCCGAGATATTCGCGTTTTAACTTTTTTTTTTAATTGAGGCAATAATCCTCGTACGATTTCGGGTTTTTTGAAAACTTTGAATGTATCATTTGCTAGTAAACCGATTCTGTAAGAGAAATTTCGCATACTATTTTTTGATTCTGTCAATTGTTTGCATAAAAAATTATCAATTAAGTTGAAAGACGAGGAGAAAGAAAATTGTGCTTGTTTTGGGTAAAGTATTGATTCCACCGCAAAAAATGTCAAACAAAAGTTGGACTACTCCAAGAGATGTATCTGGTTTGTAACATCAAATTGGTGATGAAAGTGATCAATTTCGAAAAAACATCGATTAAAGAAATAAAAATTTTCAGAGCCAGCATTGAAAGCTATTTTTCTCTATAGCAAACAATTCAAGAGATAGAATATGCTGCTTTTCAGATCTACTTTAACTTTGATGAAGACTGTTTTATTCAAATGTTTATATTTACCAAGTTAATGCACATCTTTGAGTGCTCATACTTAGACGCGCTATAAGTATATATCTTTAGCGATTTTCAATCAAATCTTCTGGAAATTTGTACATCTATAATTTGGAACTTCATTAAAAAAATTTTATGAAGCTTTATTACAAACCTCTGCGATTATTAGAAACTGAAAACAAGACTCTGTTTATTATTGTTTGCAGCAGAAACAGTTATTATTTTATCTAAAAAAAGATGCACTTCCTGGAGTAGCCCAACTTTTGTTCCAAACTTTTTGCAGTGGAATCATTATTTTACCCAAAATAAGCAGAATTTTCTTTTTCCACGTTTTTCAACGTAATTGTTAATTTTTTATGTACACAATCAACAGAATCAAGAAATGATATTGGAAATTTCTCCTCCTAAGTCGGTTTTCTAGCCAATGCTATGTTCAAAGTTTCAAAAAACCCGAAATCAATGTAAAATTTGAATAGCAACTAGAGTTTTGGTCATTTTATTACAGTAATTTAACATTCATTTTCAACGAAGGTAATTGAAAATAAAAGTTGACACAGTGTTTTTTTAAAATAAAATCATTCAACACTTCTGTGCACAATTGTTAAATACTTGTCGAAGTGTAACAATATTCACATTATTCACAAGTAGAAAGATAAGTTATATAAGTGAAATATAATTATGAAATCTAAATCATAACTAGAGTGGCAAATTAATATTATTAATAAGACCTACTATTGTATTAAATATTATAATTTTTAGATTTCTGGGAAAAAAGATTCTCTTACGCTCCGCTGACTCTCTTATGACATCTGACTAAAGAAAATTTAGATACATTTAATTTAATATTATATTGAATATAATTTTTGAAAGTTATTTTGGGCCTACTGTGTTGATATATTTAGTTTATGTTTAATTTTTAAGATTTTTAGCTTTAAGGCTCTAAGTTTTAAGCTTTAAGGCTTAATTTTACGTTTACAGTTAGTACCTGCGTATTGTCAGGATAGGTAGTATTGAGACAGGATATTTTTTAAACTGCAGGCAGGTGCATCTTACGGTAGGAATGCTATAGAAAAGGGAAAGTTTCACAGGTAAGCTAAGGTAACAATAAATTTTAAAGTTTTCACTTTTTCAGCCGTCGGCTTGCAAGAAGTTGTCGTTGGGAGTAGTGCCATTCAGAAAATTCAGTTTGAATTAAAAAAGATTGAAGTGTTATTTATAATCTTTTTCTTTTCTTACATTTTTTGCAGGAATACAGGAATATTTTTTATACATTCAAAATATATGTAAATTTAATATAAGCGGTAAAAGCGGGAATTATATTGCAACTGTTTCTTCATAGTGGGAGATTTGTATAATGATGTAAATTTTCAAATCTGCACGGTTAAAAATGTTTGTGATTTTACAACACTTTACAATACAAATTGTAATGTAAAATTACCAGTACCGTATCATACAGTAAAATTATAATTAATTTATTTGAACTTACAATACACGTATTATGATTTCCAAATAGATGTTCCTTTAAATATAGATTAAATATTATACGAATTATTACTGAAGAAACTTGAATAAAAAAAAACGTACAATACCATTGAATTAATATTCTTATTGTAACAAGAATCTTAGTCAGTGGGCAAATCATTAAAAAATGAAACAAATTGCATACCGTTACAATACTTTTCGGGCATTGTTCCCCATACTTCATTCTTGATTGACATATGAACAAATTCTATTAGGCCAGCGATTTTTAATGTTTCATTAAAGTTTAATGCAAACCATATATGCAGGAAACTTTTATTTTTCTCATACTTCAGTGTAAAAAACATGTATTGTACAATTACATCAGGTTTTGGTAACAAACTTCCAATACATTCATTGTAAAATTACAACATAAATTATTAACAGCTTACTGTTGTGATACATTTCCATATAATTCGACCACATGAACTCAAAACTGCAATGTTAAAAAAATGTGTGTGTATGTAACTTTTTTCTGTTTACCATATCTCGAAAAGAAAAAGAGCTACATCGGCCAATTAGAAGCGGTTTCATTATCTGCGTTTAGAAATTTGAAAAAAAAATTGTCACCTTATTTACACAAGAAAAACTTTTTTGATATTCGAAATAAAACAATATTGACATCCAACAAATACCCTGATTTAGATTTAGACTTTATAATCATATTTGATTCCTATAACTTATCTTTCTAACCTTGTACATAATGTGAATGTATTGGTATACTTCAAAAAATATCATTTAACGTTTTTGTACAAAAGTGTGATATCAAAAATTAAGCTATTTAAAAGAAACACTGTGTCAACTTAAATTTTCAATTAGCTTCGTTGAAAATAAATGTTGAATTACTGTGATAAAATAATGAAAACTCTAGTTGCTATTTAAATTTTATATTGAGAACTTAGTCGTCCCAGAAGCACCCCTAAAGATATTTCGTATGGGTTGATTTAGAACCAACATATTCAGATTATTCCATTATTCAAAAAGAAAAAGGTAATAATTCAAACCAATAACACATTCCTAAAAAATTGGTAAATTGAGTTAATCATTAACACATCAATTAAAAGAAATCTTAAGTATTCATAGGTAATCCTGCAGATTGGAACCAATCTTTGCATAATGTCTCTATTTAAAAATTTTTTAAAGGTCGAAATAAAATCTATTTTCTTATGAAAATTTTGTGTGTACCGAAATAGAACACCCAAAAAGTTCACAATCCAAAAAGAGACTTTAAGACTACCTGCTTTTTTGGCTCATTAGAGACAGATGTACAATAAATGCATAAAACAGGAAGAAAAAAGAGGGAGAAAAAAAAGAGTCAACCAAAACCATCCTCATACTCTTTCTTTTCTCCGTCTTTTTTATACTATTGGGGACCAACATGTTTGGAAGCCAACACTTCCTCATCAGAGGTAATTTATAGGAAAAACAACAGGTATAACACTGATAAATTGTTAGATTAGAAAAATATTATTATTACCTGAAAATAAAAAACAGATATAATTGATACTAATTTCAGTTTTTTTATACATATTTCATTCATTAATTGAAAATTGAAATTTTGACATAGGCGAAAAATTCTGAATAAATCCCAAATTCAAATGATTTTATTCTTTAATTGGAAATTAATTCACATAAATTCCACATTATGACGCAAAAGTAAATTCATTGTATCCAATTAATAATTCCATCCCAAATTCTGTTGTATCTAGCAAGATCTCTTTTTAAATTAATAGCTTTGTTACCTTCCCTCTTTATAAATAGCATTTCCATGAATTCTCTCTTTTTTATTTTTCTCATGATACTAAATTTTAACATCATCCCAATTAAAGTCATGCCCATAGGTAAGTCTATGTTTTGTAAGGACCGGGTAATATCTTGCACTTCTATGAAAATTATTTTCATGTTCATCTTTTCGTGTTTTGAGTGATCTCCTTGTCTGCCTTATGTAAACAGCATTACATTGACTACATTTAAATCTGTAAATTACACATTGTTTTTCCAGTTTCTCATATTTGTCTTTGCTTAATGTAACAATCAAGTTGCTTTTAAATGGAACTCTATATATGGTATGTAAGCCCAATTTTCCTAACATTGATTTCAAGATTCTTGAGAATTTTCCCAAATAAGGTAGGACAACCGTGATAAATCTATTGTAATCCTGTACATTGTTTCTGTTCTGATAATTACCTTTACTCTTAATTTAAATAATTCTGTTATGCATATGTTCGTCAATAAAGGCAATCAGTTAATGGTTGAGAAAAAAAATCTGATTGCATGATTGAATATTATTTTCATGGAATGTTGGATGAGGTAATTTAAGAGCTCTATCAATTAAACTCTTTACAACTCCTATTTTGTTTTGAATGGAATGATTAGAATTAGAATTTAGTGTCCTTTCTGGAGAAGTAGTTTTTCTGTGCCAATCAGTAATAATATAATATTCAGCAGTTTTTATTAAGGTCAAATCAAGAAACTTCAATCTACCTTCTGTTTCAATTTCAATAGTGAACTGTAATCTTGGATGTACACTATTGAATACATTAAGTAGGGTATCTACATTTTGTGCATGTAAAGATAACAAAGAATCATCCACATATCTTTCATAAAAGCTCAGTTCAAAATTAATTATGTTAAAAACTTCATTTTCCAAATTTTCCATCACATTTTCAGCAATAATTGGAGACAAGACTAAGCCTATCGAAGTACCAAATTTTTGTTTATAGAAAGTACCATTGAATTTAAAATAAACGGAATTGAACACATATTCAATAGCATCAAGAAATTGTTTTTTCGCAATTTTAGTGTGAAGTTTGATCGTATCCCATCTATTTTCAACAGCAAGTTTAACTCTTTCATATGGAATATTAGGAAACATTGCTATTACATCAAAGGAGACAAAAATGTGATTTGTTGGTATTCAAACATTTTCAATTAGTTTTGAAAAGGCAGCACTGTTTTTAATTGATTTTGCTGAAAAAGTAACTGATTCTTTGATAATTTCACTGACAAGTTCTTCTAATTTTCTCGTGGTTGAACCTATTGTCGAAATAACCGGTCGTGAAAGAAATTCTGCTTTATGAGCTTTTACTAGGCCATAGGCAAGAGATAGATTTGTGTGAATTGTGTTACTTTCGCACCTTTTGATATTGTTTCTCAAACATTTTTGCAGTCTCAATCTCTCCAGAATTATAAATATACCTTTTTGAATCATTTTTGTAGGATCATTTGGAATAAGTGCAAAAGTATCTTTATCATTAAAAATATGCATCATTTTTTGATTATAAACATCTTTTAATATTGCAACTGTAATACTCCCTTAATCAGCCTCAGTAATCAATAATTCAGGATGACGTTTTTAAAAGAAGTTTTGTTTCAAATGATCCTTCGCTTAATTCTTTTTCTAATGAGGTTTGTGGAGTACCATATTTCAAAAATTCATTCGTTAAGCCCACAAATCTTGCTCTGAATTCTTGTACTTTATTTTCTGGTAATTTTGAAATATTAGCTTCAATGTCTTTAATGATTTTAAGGAATTGAATATTGTTTTTCTCGCTGTATTTGTTACTAAACCCTTCACCATGGTACTTTCTATAAAGAAAAATATGATACTCCGATAGTCTCAGTCTTGTCTACAATTATGGCTGAAATTGTGATGGAAGATTCTGAAAATGAAGTTTTTAATAGAATTAATTTTGAATTGGACTTTTATGCAAGATATGTGGATGATTCTGTATTATGTTTACTTGCACAAAATGTAGATATCATACTCAATGTAGTTAATAATATACATCCAAGATCACAGTTCACTGTTGAGATTGAAACAGAAGGTAGATCGAATTTTCTTGATTTGACCTTAATAAAAACTGCTGAAAATTATATTATTACTGATTGGTACAGAAAAACTATTTTTTAAGGAAGAACACTCTATTTTAATTCGAATCATTCCATTCAAAACAAAATAGGAGTTGTAAAGAATTTCATTGATAGAGCTCTTATATTATCTCATCCTATACATGATATGAAAAGAATATTGAATTATACAAACAGATTCTTTTTCTCAACCATTATCCTATTACTTTATTGACAAGCAAATGCATGACAAAATCATTCAAATTAAGAGTAAAGGTAGTAATCAGAACAGAAACAATGTACAGAATTACAATAGATTTAATGCGGTTGTCCTACCTTATTTTGGAAAAATGGCAAGAATAATCAACAAATTACATGTTAAACTTTCTAATTTACGATAAACCATCGAAAGATAATTAGCACATCAAGACTATGAACTATTTTTTAATTTGAAGGGAAAAAAGCTAGAAAAATCTTTGAATCTCACAAAGTAAAGTGTAGATCAAAATTTGAAAGTCTCATTAATACAAGAAACATAATATAAACCAAAACAAGGCAAGATTAAAATTTGTAAACTGCGTTAACAATTTTTCTCAAAAAAAAATCATACTTATAGAAACCCTCTTAACGAATTTCAATAGCAAGTCAGCAAAGATTTCCAACGCACCAAACATTTTCTAAAAAACAACCCAAACATTCTAATTAGTAAATCTGAC
>JAUMHM010064472.1:0-14366 GCA_032362435.1 Melikaiella ostensackeni
GTTTTGCACACGATTGAAACCCGAAACACCTCTTTTCATCATAATGAATCATCGTGAAAGCATTAAATCTATTACCTATAGAAATAGAAATAGCTCTTTCTCTACGTCAAGTGCCAATTGGACAAAAACCGAATACTCGAATAGCCTGATCAAAATTTGTGTCCTTTTATGTATAAAATAATTATTAATTTTTTTGTGAATAAATAAATTCAGTTGAATGAAAATAATTTCATATTTGAATTTAAAAAATTTCATTTCTTAATATCCCACTCAATTCATATTAATATTGACGTGTGTTAGTGCCTTATTTCTGACAATTGTCAGCTTATTAAACTCTATATTATTAGTAAGGGAGCGTCCATCGTTACGAAGACTTTGGGGGGGGGGGAATCTTACAAATTCTCACTTGAAAGGGTGGGGGGTGCCCAAGGCATTTGTGACGTAAGTTTCCTTTTTCTAATAATTTAAAAAAATATAAATAAATAATATAAAATAATATAAATGAAAATATAATTTATAAAATTCCTTCTGAAAATCTGGTGTACACCTTTCATGAAATCTCGTGGAATCCCTGGCAGTCTTTGGAAAGTTCTTTGAAATCCTAGGAATTCTTTTGAAAATTGTTTAGGTCTCTTAAAACTGTTTAAATTATATGAAAATTCTTTGAAATCCTTTGAGTTCCATGGATATCATACATAATCTCTTGAAATCCCTTTAAAACGATTGAGCTCCCTGGATTTCCTTTAAAAACTGTGGAAATCCCTTAATATTCTTTGAGATTCCGTGAAACCTTTTGAAATACTTGAAATCACTTAAAATCTTCAAAATCCCATAAAAACCCCTTATAATCCTTTAAAATCCATGGAAATCTCTTTAAATCTCTAAAAATCGGATAAAATTCTTGATTTTCCGGAAATAATTCGAAATATTACGAGATCCCTTGAAATCTTTGACATCCCTTTAAAATTTAGTGAAATCTTTAAAATCCGTGAGAATCTTTTCAAATCTCTTGAGATCCCTTAAAATATTTCAAAATACATAAAAATATTTTAAAAGCCATGAAAATTCTTCAATATCCCTTCAAATCCTTTATAATATTCGAAAATCCTTTGGAATCCAGTTAAATCTTTTGAAATCTTACAAAATCTTCTAACATTCGTGAAATCATCGAAACCGCTTTAAATCTCTTGACATTCGTTTAAATTCTCAAAAATCCTTTCAAATCTTTGTAAATCTTTTGTAATCCCGTGAAATCTGTTGAAATCTTCTAAAATCATGAAATTCCTTTAAATCTCTTCGAATCTTCGAAATCCAATTAAGATCCCCTGACATCCCTTAAAATTCGTGAATATACTTCGGTTCCTCTTAAATCCTTTAAAATCCTTACAATACCCATGACTTCTTTTAAAAAATTTCAAAATCTCTTAAGATCCCTTAAAGTCCTTTGTAATCCGCAGAAATCGTTCTTAATTCCTTCAAATCCCTTGAAATCCCTAAAAATCCGTCGAAATTTTCCGGTATCTCTTCGAATTTCGTAAAATCTTTTAAAATCTAAATAAACTCCTAAAAGTACATTAGAATTCTTGTGAGTATTCTTGAAAAAATGTAGATTCTCTCTTAAATTATACCAGGTAATTTCTTCAAATTCTTGAAATCTTTTGAAATCACTTAAAATCTGTAAACCTCTCGTAATCCTTTGGAATCATTTGAAATACCCTAATACTTTCGTAATCCCCTGAAATCTTCTGAAATCTCATAAAATCCCTCAAAAGCTTTGGAAACCTCGTTTAATTCCGTAAAAATTTTGTAATTCTTCGAAATACTTTGTAATCCTTTGAAGTATCTTAAAATCCCTCGAAATCTTTTGAGGTCTCGTTTACAGTGAAAATAATTGACAAATTGTTGATATATTAAGTAAAAATATAAACCATACGTAAGAAGGGGGGGGGGGTTAAAAAAATCTTACGGATCCTTACAATAGGAGGGAGGGGGTAAAAATTTCAAAAATCATCGTTACGTAAGTAATAGACGTCCCCTGACTCAACTTTGTAAATTAGAAGTAGATTTCATCAAATGCTGGTTAAATTAGTCCTTTAAATAATGAATCAGAGTCGAGGATCTTGGGATTATCTAAAGGATAAATTTCATTCAGGGGAATCCAAAGGCTTCCTGTTTCCTGTAAGGCGAGAGCGAATGTAAGAGGAACATGAGATGAGAATACCTTCGAACTTTGACCAATCCACTCGTAATATAAAACCCACACATACGTGGAAATTTTCTTGAAAAGCAGACTCAATAACCTTTTCCTGTTTTTTTCTGGTTCACCTTTGTTAAATTGCAAAATTCAATGTTTTTATTAAAACTGCTGTAACGTGGCTTTATGCAAAAATAGTGCAGAAAAGTTATGTCCAAGTATATTTCAATTGAATTTATTTAAGAAAAACCAATTTTAAACGAAAATGAACTTTAAAAATTCTACAATGAAAATTTGTAAATTATCAGAACTGGTAAAATTTCAGGGAATTTTCAAAATTGCACAATTTGAACTACACTTGAACGACTAATGATTTAAGACATTTCAATATTTTCAAATTTCACGTGTATACGTTTAAAAATATCAAATTTTTGGAGTAGAATCATAATAATTCTTACACTTAAAAATCTGAACTATTTTGAGTTTAAATAAACTCAAAATGAATATATAATTAATTTTTTTATTCAATAATTTATTTATTTAATGCTCGGTGAAGCTTAGAAATTTGTATTTATCAAAAAAGTATCTTTTTGTCATAATGAAAAGTGTCATATAGCATTTTGGAAGATTTTTAAACAATCCAACCCTCATTTCTAAAGTTAATTTGGCGTTATATTCAACGAACTGTCTACTGTTACGAAATTTTCCGTAAGACCAACCCCTTTCCAGCTCGTTCAGGGCTAAAGTTACGGAATTTTCCGTAACTCTAGTCTTAGCGCTACATTTGACCGGCTCAAGTTTTACGGAAAATTCCGTAACGCTAGTCAGTGCCATATTCAAACGCTCACTCTGTTTTCTTTGAAACTCCTTATCCACCTTATACAGGAGTTCTCATACTGATCTTTTCTCTGAGAAGCCAAATAAAAGTTTGTGAGGATACTGCGACGGCTTTCAAAATTTCCGCGCCGGAAGTCTTTGGACTGGCCCTCGGCTTTGTATTTTACGTATGTATATCGTAAGTATAGATTTCCTCGAAATTATCTCTTAAATATATTTTGCAAAATCAATTTTATTCAATAGTTTTTTATCAAACAGCATTTTATCGCATTTTGTCGATTTACTTAAGTTTCGATTTTCACGTTCTGCCGTACAGTTATCATCCAAACTCAAAATAAATTAAATAAATAACTTATAATATAAATATTAACATTGTGCTGGTCTTTTAACATCAGACTTAGTTTCGCCTTAACGGCTATGAA
Source organism: Melikaiella ostensackeni (assembly GCA_032362435.1). Lineage (NCBI taxonomy): Eukaryota > Metazoa > Arthropoda > Insecta > Hymenoptera > Cynipidae > Melikaiella > Melikaiella ostensackeni. The sequence continues at coordinate 3,454 of JAUMHM010064472.1, forward strand.
TTTTCTTCTCATTTTTTTTGCGCCTATTTATGTGGGTGGAAGACGTAGTTTGTTGTGAAATTTAGATGGAAGACCATACTTTTTAAACTTTTTATGTTCAAATTAATGAGTGTACCAAGTTTCATGCAAGCGGCTATGGTAATACAATAAGGGTAGAGTCTATACGACTTCAAAAATTCATACATAATATTAGGATTAGAATTTATAAATTTAGTTCAAATACAATGTTTTTAATTTCTTTTTTAGGTAACAGTTATAAAAAGTATGATAAAAAACTACAGAAAAAAATAAACAACTGACTTCAAGAAGCGCTAGACAGTAAATAATATTACTTGCAAAAGTATAAATAATTTTGAAGCCGGTGCAAAAAAAAAATCAAACTTAGGCGCCGAATTCAGAATTATTAATACTCTAGTAAGTAATATTTTTTTACTGTTTAGCGCTTTTTCAAAAATGGTTTTTTATTTTTTCGTAGATATATATTTTTTAAATTCATTTTATAAAGGTATTTTGATGAGTCACTGATTTCAAATCTGGTATTAAAATTTCAAAATTCAAAATGGTGGATTCAATATGGTGACCAACAGATTTTTCAAATTATCAGAATTCTTTGAAAATTATTTTATAAAAGTATTTTAAGTCACTGACTTCGAATTTGATATTATTAACAAAATATTTGACATTAATTAAAGATTTATAAAGTTATAAACAATTTTTTAATCTTCTAACCCGCATGGGTACACCAATAGACATAACAAAAAAGTTAATATTGGTGTAAGAGTATTTCATTAAAAGATGATTTTATATAACACACAATCTGATTTTTCAAGTGTTTAAACAAAAATTTAGTGGACAACAAAAATTGTGCAATGCATGAACTCTATGTAATTTTTTTCCGCAGAATCGAATGGCGTATTCACTTTATCCGTAACTCACAGGCTTTAAACAAATTGTTTAAATAATTGAAAAATCAGATTCTTTTTTATGAAAAATCGTGTTCAAATATAATGCGCTCATCCCAATATCAACTTTTTTGTTATGTCTTTTGGTCTGCCAATTGGCCTTAATAGTTTTAAAAATTATTTATAACTTTATAAATTGTTTATAAACTTTTAATTTATTACAATTTTTTGTTAACATTAATATTGCTAAATTAAGCTAAAAAATAATTTTTAAAACTTAGTTGTCATTTTTTTTTACTCGTCCATGCCTAAGGATGAAATAAAATAAGCAATCACTTTAAAACTAATGAGTCATAAATATTTCAAATATTTGAACCAAAAGCACATGAACATTTGGAATCTTTTTTTATACTCTGAATAACTTCCCACGGAGCAGGATGTCATCAATTAATTAATAATTTACTTCATAGATACTCTAACTATTACTGATTGTAAAGGTCTAATTCTTCGTACGAATTTGAGAGTTTGAAAATTTGGCTTTTTGACAGAAAATCGTGTCTCCTGGCCCAGTGTGAGGTGTACATTTTTGATATTTTTTCGAAAAAATTGTTTAAGCAAATTTAAATTGTTTAAAAATTACGGGTAAGTGGTAGAAATTCGAGATATACTAGATGTCAATGCATTTTGTAAATTTTGTTGAAAAATTTGCAAAAAAAACAAAATATATTTCTCTGTCTTATTCCAGTTCAAAGATACATTTCAATTATAAACAATTGTTTAAAAAATTAACGGCATATTGAATCGACCATATGGATTTTTTATATTGCCCAATTAGTTCATGTCATAATAGAAATACTGATGATTTGCGATAAAATGTAAAAAAATAATTGTTTAAACCATTAATAATTGATAAAAAATATATTAAACTTTTTAATTTGTCCATTATAGATGATCCGTAAAAAAAACTCCAGAGAAATTTCCGTAAAATACTTGATCCACGTTTAGATTTTAGAGGGTGGTTTTTGGGGCATGCTGGAAGGGGTGGGGAGTCAAAGTAAAAAATCAATGCATACATCACATTTGAGAAGTCACTTTTTTGGGAACCTCGCAAAACAGGTGGGTACCGTTAACAAAATTTGAACTTTGCTTTGTTTTGAGCTACCCATCTGTACAGCACTGCGCACCACACGCCCCACGTGACGCACTCAAGATCTTTACGAGTATTCTTTTTACCCCTTCGATCGTTTTAAAACTCGGAAATGTTATTCTAGGGTATTTGAAAATTATTTCGGGAGAAAATAGTGATAGTGTCTTAAGTGCATCCCATTAAAAAAAAATTTGCAAAGTTTTTTTTTTTTTGACTCGTATTTTTTGAAAAAATCTGTAATTTTCTTATAACATCGTGGCGTTAGAACCCATAGCATATATCTTTCATCAAAATCGGACCAGCCGTTTTCGAGAAATTTTTTATTTTTTTATTTTTCTTCTTACCCCATAATTCCCATTAAAAAATTTGTTTTCAGATATAATCTTTCAGGAAATTCAATCTCAAATCGATGTCAACTTTTTATAAAACTTTTTATAAAAACTTTTTTAAAAACTTTAAAGAACTTTTTTTTAAAAAAAAAACTTTTTGTAAAAATCTCAACTAAATCCTAGCGGGGACAGCACATACATACATATATAAAAGAAAAGCTACTATAAAAGGAAAGCTCCCATAAAGTCCAAACTAAATTCTGGATGCCAACTGCAAAGCTGGAGTTTTGAAAGTGGACGGGAACGTTGTAATAATCAGCTTCGATGATAATGCAGCCGTGAATTCAAACACTAGAAATACGTTAATTTTCAACGAAATTATTTTCATGAAACGCAAGTCAACAAATTTGTCACACACGCAATTATAATTCTTAAGGGAAATAACGCCAAATAAAACGCAGACATTCTTTTACTCAACTTTATCTTATAAAACGCAGGCTATCACTTTATAGTATACAGATAACATAAATGAGAAATGCTAAAGAATTACGATATATTTGAAAATTTCAAGACTATTACTAATAGAAACGTGAAGGTGAGGCGCATACAGATAATCCCCAGACGCATACACTAAGAGATCTAGAGGGTAACTTTTGTTTAAAATGTCAAGAAAAGTCCCCTGATTGTGAATATCTGAAGTAGCCTTTATTAAAGTTGCGCATTTATTGTTTAAACAAGTTTTTTAAACAAGTTTTTTAAACAAATAAATTATTTATTGAAAGAAAAATGCTATAAATATTTTTCAGAAAGCTTCAACCAAGGCAAAATTTTTTCATTTTACACTTTTTTTGCACAGTGAATCGCATGGCGTCTGATTGGATGCTTTTCGCGCGCTATTTAAAACGCTAAAAATATATTTTTTTGTTTATTATAAATAATGGCTTTTTAACTTACAGATTTATCCATTACACCATAATTAATTAATTCTGATCAAAATTAAAAATAACTAAATCACTGTTCTGTAAATAAAAAACATACTTTACTAGAATGATGAATTATAAATATTATAACATATATTATATAATATATTATAAGAATTATAATAATTTATAAATTATAAATATTGCAAGTAAATGAAGTATATTTTTTATTTACAGTATAGTGATTTAATTGTTTTTAATTTGGATCTAATAGGTAATTTTGTAAGTTAAAAAGCCATTATTTATAATTTAAAAAATGTTTAGCGTTTTAAACAGCGCATGGGTCTCAATAAAAGTCATCCTTTAAAACTTCCTGTTCTAATTGATAAATGATATGCATTCAATTTGTCTGAGGCAAGGGTATACTAAATATTTAGCTGAGATGAGGAACAAATTTTGCTGTTAAACGTTAAAATACACTGAAAGTCCCTATTAAGTCAGTCTGCAATATGTCATTCCGAGAATTTCGTTCGATGATCAAGGGTGTAAGGGGTGCAGAGAGCGGCACTTCAAAGCCAGCAAAGTCGTCCAGTACCGTACTAACAAAGCGGGCAGTATCAAAAGCGCATAATTTCGTCAGTTCGCACGGTCCGCACTTCGCTTCATTCGCTTTCAGTGTTTAGGTGATCTGTTACAAAAATGTCGCAGGAAAACAAGAGGCAGCGTTTATCCTTCAAAACAAACAAACAAACATTTAAAGAAATTTAATAAATATTTTTTACTGCGAAAGAAAATCACATAGAAATGGTTCATACGGACCTGACTGTTGACATTGGAGTCAGTCCGCTATATGTCCAAGGCCATTTTAGGCAAGAACCAAAGTCGGACTTATATGGGACTTTCAGTATACTATATTAAATGGTAAATTATGTATCTTATACAGTTAACAGATGTATTTTAGCCGACTTCTTATTCTCTCATGATTTTCAAACATTTGAATTGGATTTCTTTGGAACTGAGGCGCTCGCGTTGCTGTGGTAAACAAGATGGATGCGGATTGAAGCTAATCTTCCTTTCCGAAAGTGGAAGAGAGATCCACACAAATTTTTACACGACTGAGTACCCCAACCAAGGACTACCTCACGAGCGCAGGCATTTTATGCAGCTCACAATTATCCTGCCTGAGCAGTTCCAGAATATTCAAATATAAGATTCTATTTTTTCTAACAGAAGGTATCATATTGTATAAGCTAGAAGTAAAATAATAAGTCAATCCGAAGTGATTGCGAGATTAGAATCAGTGCCCAAAGGCAAAACGTAAGAATAGAGAATAAATTGCGAGATGATAGCATACTGTCAAATTAGGGTAGTATCCTGGTATGGGATATATAAAAGTCTTGTTGGAAGATAGATAATATAAGGCACAGTGTGTTCTTACTTTAATGTAGGAAGAGTAAATTAATAAAAGGTGTTCAATATAGTAAAACATGGAAAAGAGAATAACTACAAAAAGATATAATAAGAGAGAGAAAGAGAGAGAAAAAGAATCCAATTATAGGGAGATAGTTATATTCATTTGATGTACACATCGCCTTGATATTAAATAAATAACTGAAAGAAAATTGTAAAAGAAAAAGAGAGTTTCTTTTCTATCGTGTGTGTCAACCCCCGACCTTCGCTTGACGAGTTAAAAGGCGAGACTGGAATTTCATTAAAAATTAAACTGAGAAACAAATTGAATTTGCATATTATGGCATTTATTTCGGAATGAAAATTAACAACTGTTAATAAGCAAATCAAATTTGCACATCGCACAGAGATCTGATGTCACAAATAACGTCCAACGTAGGACATTGAATAATTGAAGGGAAAATTCACTTTGTAACTAATCATTATTATAAACAAATAAAATATTTAATGTTTCAGTATGTAGTCGAACCACCAATCAGTTTCATTCCGAGCTAATCCGAGGTCAAACCAAGGATTCCTATCCGATTAAATTTAACCTAATCCGTGGTAGTACGTGTAATTTTCACACATTATGTGGCTGAGTAAATACACTCAAACCTTGATATAAGCCCAGTTTTGGGAGTTGCTTCGCACTGGCCTTGGGCCTAAACCGGATCCTTCGAAACGTAAACAGTCAGGGACGTGTGAACCATTTCCTAATATTACGCCGTCTCCGAACGTGAATTCGAACCTGAGTACCCGCGCACTGCGCCTTTATCTATACGCTGCTGGCATTTCACAAGCGGTTGAACACCGTCTCTCGCCCCGACCGCTGAGTAACTGCGGGGGCCAGCAGTCGGCCAGCAGTCGAGGAAGGCGTAAACCGGACGGACTTTTATGGGTGTTCGAGTGTAATAAACTAATGAAATTAGGTCTCTGAATTCGCCTTGGTTTCCTTTATAATTGCAGATGATCTATAAACCACAATAATCTTAACATACGACCAGCAATATGGAAAATACACAAAATGAAATTTGTTTTTTATCAAATTTAGCAAAACAGTCGTATTCCTCTTGTAAATCTTCACAATTTTCATGCAATGCAAGTTTCTCTATGATACAACTGAATTGGTAAATTTGATTTTAAAAAATTATTTTCTGTATTTTCTATATTGTTGGCTATATGTTAGGATTATTGTGGTTTATAAATCATCTTAAATAATGAAGGAAACCAAGATGAATTCAGAGACCTATATTTGAAATCGCTTATCTCTATTAATTTGAGAGATATTCTCTATTAAAGCTGTATACCGCTCGGGGAGCACGGAATATACTCCGGTTTGCCTCAAATTTATACAGTAATCTCTTTTCATGATTTAGAAAAAAAAAATCAAATGCATAAAAATTTTTTCGAACCACCCTATTAAACACTGACATGAAAGCTAAGCGTATGAACTATAAATGACCATTAATAACAATAAAATAATGAAAGGTAAAGTACTCAATATCATGCCCAAAGTCCAATACAAATGTCACGGAGAACACGTTTGAGACAACTGTTACCATGCTGTATGGATATGACGGGACAAGTGATAAATAAGAAAAGTTTTACACTTTTATGGGAGATTTATCCATAAATGTAGTATATTTGTTACCATGAGTAAGGTAACCTGATTTTGCGTCTTGAAAAAATAGGCGTACGATCATTATCGTGTGTATATATTTTAATGCCCATAAAAATAGAAAAAAGGGTGCCAAGAAATCGGCACATTTTTACCATACTCGATGGGAACGGCGCAGCGATTCAAGCCGGTCGAATTTGGAGCCAGAGATTAAAAATTTGGAATGAAACTCTTTTATTTTGAAAGTAACTTTACAATAGTTATAAATTCAGAATCTACAGGATTCGACGATTTCATATATCCAACATTTTTCTTAAAATGTCTAAAATTGGAATAAATATAATGTATCTCGTAGAAGGAATAAGATACGCCAAAACAAACAACATTTTTGGATTCAACTCCAGAATTATTTAGCATATAATTCATAATGATAAAATATTATATATAATGAATAGATTCATAAATAAATATAGATAAATAATGTAGTTGTTTTTTCCGATAGCTTAAAATGATCAAGAAGTGTAGGCCCTTTCCGGGCCACATGCCTTTTAATATTTTTAAATGTAAATTAAAATTTGTTTAGTTATTTCTCTAGGATTTATCTCCTATGAGACAAATAAAAATCTTTTCAACTTTTTGAAGTTATGGCGTTCAAAATTATGCTCGAATCTCTAATTATCTTAAAGCTTTTCAATCACGGATGGATATCGCTCCAAGATGAGATAAATTTTCTCTTTTTTTGCATAATATGGAATTACGCCTTGAAAAGGACTCGGATCCGAGTCGAAACATGTTGGCGATTTAAATGAACATCAAAAAACTGGGAAAGGCCTACACTGACTTATTATTATTATTAATAATGTTAATAATTTGCAAGAATATTATGGGCTAGTGACGTGGCAAGGTCAGAGACGCTCAAGTTGAGCTCGAGGCGCCGCTACCGTCGAGTACATGGTAAAAATCTGCACAATTCTGTACATTTCTATCTTTTCTATTTGTCAGTCTCGAGCTGGCTCCGGCCACTCACCATTACCATATTTTAAAGTTCCTTTTCTCCTTTTTTTGCATTAACATATCTTATTCTTGCTTAATACATATCCAACCAACGTAAGATACGTCGAACTGAAAGAAATAATTGGAGGATACACGTATAATTCTAGTTATTCCAACCATATTGTATTGCTCGCTAAACCATAACGGATTGACTATCTTAGGCATACCATTATGGTTACGTACTATAGCTAGACAAAGAATAATTATCCTTAAAGTATCTCAAATCGTTTGTCTAAGTTATAGACTTGTGTGGCTGAATCTTTCATATCAGAGTTTGCATTATCCAGCTATACTGGAATGGCAGTGATAATACAATGTAGAACCCTGTAGCATCAAACCATTCGTTATCAAAGTTTTTCTAGTCAAATCTTGAAAAAAATACGTGCACAATTGAAGGAAATCTTAATTCACATATTACAAATCAAGTTTTTTGGAGTTTTCTATAAAGCCCGACTAGAAAAACTATTTTTTATATTAACGTAATTTGAGGCTATATTTTCACGGCCACTTCAACTCTTCCAAAATCAAGAGTTTGTATTGTGTTTCTAGGTGAAATCTATATTCCTGATGCAGCACAAACACATTACCCTTTAATTTTTACCAAAAAACTTTTATTAATCGGATATTTATCCATAATTTGTTAATTAACAAAAGTAAAACGGAACACGTGACCAAGCGCACAAGAGTCACGTCAGATTATGGCAGGTGGCAAGCCATACTGGATCACCAAGCCAAAAGTTGGGGTGATCCAGCTATACTCCGCATGACTGTTTCTTGGGAAAACTGAATTCTCAAATCAAACATACGACCTCAACCATACTTGTATTCGTGTATCTTCTGTCTTTATGGTTCGAAATAGAAATGCGCCTGGTTGAGAGGGAAATATTTTTTGATAAACTCAGACAATAATTCCCAACCATAATCATATGGCAAATAATCCTCAAGCATTTCTTTTAGTGCATATCTTATTTGTCACTCATCCCGTCATACCCATATAGTATGGTGAAAGTTCCCCCGAACGTTTTCTCCGTTCTTTTTTTTGCTTAAGTTTAAACAATTGACGCTTAAAATTACATACTTGCAATATGTAATCTGTTAATAAACATATCTGCACTTAAAATCTATATTAATTTTAATTTCCTAATGCTTTATTAAAGATTGAGCATCTTTAGCAGCACATTTAGATTCGATTATAGACAGAGGTATGACCCACGTGAATCATAAACTCGTCGACATTGTGCACACTTTAGATAGCAAAACAGGAACTGTTAATGCAGGACCAGAGTGTGATGAGTGCAATTATGTAGATGTATAATCCAACAGGATAGTAACACCTACTTCCGTATCTAGATCGGGTTTACGAACACCGTAAGCGGCATTTAGGTCGATTCTCGTCTACTAGCCTCTAACGTGCTTAATTACAATACGATAATGAGCCATTTCCTAGGTACCGGTCGTGTACAGCTTTAATAGCCACGGTCCACTAAACGAGTGCAGGTGGTCAAATTCAAAGGAAATTTATTATCTACCAGTGCAGAGAATAGAACTATAAAACATGATCTTTAGAAATAAATGCTGCTCTCGGGGTCTCCTAAACAATGGGATGCCAATTAAATAATTGTCTTCGTCACAAAACAACGGGAAAACCACCGCGAAACCGTGCAGTTTTGACTGGCTTGAAACAGTTTACGATCAACATGAGCAGAGTGAACTTGCGGTTATTTGCGTCTCTTTGAATTATATTAATTGCTGAATGAATCAGGTTGTTTTAATGAAGGACTTTACCATGCAATAATTATTACGGGGATTTACCCATCGAAGCTCACTGGAAACCTTATCTACCAATAGTAACGAAATCACAACATGGGAAAACATATTTCACAAGTCCACAATGCGAAAGAGCTTGAGTCAATTTCCTCTTCAGTTTCTAAAGCTATAAATATTCTTGATGAATTCTCGTTAACTATGTTACTTATCGAATAATCGAATCAACATCAAAGACACGTGCAAAATATTTTTAGAAGAAGACTTAACCTCCACAATGAAAACTTGATGAATTCAATGGACTGACGTGCAGCACGAGTTGGCATCACAAGCGAGAACTTTAGATTCTTGAAGAAGAAAAGTATTTTCTCAATTTATTGCCTCCTGATGATGAAATCTCGAATCGTATACTACGACTCTCAAGGAGTTAATTAACTACGAGCCTGGAGATCGATAGCAATCGATCACGAACGCGTTATGTTCGCTCAGAGGTGAATGATTAATATCGACGCAGTCTGTTGGAGCGCATCTTCAATATCCTCTGCAGGAATAAACAAAACTCTGGTGTATATGTGATACTTTTGTCTGGATCGTAAAGGAACGGCTTATAATATAAACGGTAAATATAAACGGTTTATAACTATTAAATGGATCGAAAATCAAATCATTTGTATTATATGAGTCCTCATTCATTGATATGAGACAATATAAAGTTCACCAAAGCAGTTATTGAAGCGTAAAAAATTGTAAGTGAAAAATGGCACTTTTTCCATACATTGAGTGGAAATTTTGTAAATAAGCAAATGAAAAACACAAAAGTTTTAACGTTGAGGCTTTTAAAATTTAATGCACTTTACTTTAAAAAAAAAAACTAAAAATCAGACCAAAGTTGAAGGCTCTAGACTTTTTTAAACGAAAAAAGTGCTTTTCCCTCACTGCGTGGGATCCTTCAATATTGTCCGATCGAAAAAAAAAATTCGTATTCTTTTTTGTCGGAACCTCGGAAAATCAGCCATTTCCGCAAACAAAATTCGAACTTTGCTTTTTTTAAATCACCCTTAGTCACAGTTTTGTTAAGTTGAGGTTTGGTCTCTTTTTACCTTACGGCAAGATTTTTGATCTAAATATTTTAAATTAAGAAAAAACAGAAGTTTTCAATTTGTGGCTTTACAAAAATTTTGCGGTATCTTTCTCCAATAAATTTTCATACATACATGCATACATACATACATACACACACACACATCCACACATTCCGTATACAATATATATATATCGTCCGAAATGTCCTGACCTTTAGATTCGGCCTACCGATTAAGGCAGGCGCGTGTCAATAATTTGACATAATGTATTCATGATGCGCGATCGTTCACGGTGTATGGAATATTATTACGACCGGATGTTATTGCATCGACGACTCCATTGTCTTCCTTACGAGACTTCTAGGATGCCATTAATCAAAAATGCATTTGACAGACCCACACGGAGAGCCCTTTCCACCAATTATATCGGTGTAAAATAAGCTAAGAACCTCAATTTTTAATGTGAGCATTTGTTTAACTAATGCCCGCATGGATTTTATTGGTACATGCATGGGCACCTTGAGTTTACGTGCCCGTGCATGTGTTATACTCGTATTAGTGCGGCGTTCGAATTCTCGATGGAGGCACTAAAATTTTTGGTGCCTCTCCGCAAGACGCACGACATACTGCAGCGCCACGCATACGC
>JAUMHM010064492.1:0-14365 GCA_032362435.1 Melikaiella ostensackeni
AGCGAGATGAAATCACCAGGGAATTTCACGAGTCAGCGACAGGGGCTCACTAGGGGATGTCAAAAACGTATTGAAGAATATGTTCTTAATATTATTGGGAAAATATGAAGTCTGACGTTCAAAGAATTGTAAGGACTTGTAAAATTTCTCATAGGAACAAGTTGGTTCGTAGGGAAACTCGTCAACCAATGATTATTACAGATACCCCTAAGGAACCCTTCGAGAAAATCCAAATCAACTTAGTAGGACCCTTACCAGAAACCTCTAGGGAAAGTACTCATATACTAACGGTCCAGTGTAAATTTTCGAAGTATTCTGATGCAATATCGTTGAGAAAAACCGATTCAGTCACAATAGCACATGCTATTGCCGAGCAATTCATCTCTTGGTATGGCTGTCCCTAGGTAATACATGCAAATCAGGGATCGAATCTTATCAGTCAGGTAATGAAGACCTTCTATAAGATTTTTCGAATTAAAAAAATTCAATCTGTTGCCCATCATTCCCAAAGTCTGGATTTTCTAAAAAAGAGTTATCATACTCTAATAGAATACCTGAGCAGTTTTGAAGGCGCTCAAAACTGGGATGAATGGTTGACGTTTGCGGTCTTTTCGTACAATACCATCGTCCATGAAGCTACAGGTTTTTTGCCTTACAGTCGGGTATTTCGTAAAGAAGCCAACATGCCGCCCAGTTTCGCCGCAAATACACCATATCGCACGTACGTTGTCATTTACATGATCTCTTCCAGAAGATAGATAATTGTCAGTCGATGGCCCAAGTACGAATCCTAGAAGCAGAAAAAAGGTCAAAAGAGTACTGTGGCAAGAAACAGAATCCAAAACATTTTAAACCAGACTATAAAGTTTATTTGAAAATCGATAAACGAAATGACGAGAAATTCTACCCTTTCTTTCATGGACCGTGTACAATAGAAAAATTGATAGGAGAGCAGAATGCCTCAATTCGGCTAGCTCCCAAAAACTGAAGTCGTGCACGTGGATAAGTTCTAATGAAGTGCTTACCCGTGCACCGATAGAAAAAGAATCAGGAATAAGCAATGGAGCACTTCGAAACATTGAAAAACGAAGTCCTCATAAATTAATAATGAAGGATTGCGTTCTTCACAAATGTCATAAGTGAATCTCCACTTCTCATAACTAGGTTTGATTTGCCCAAAAGAAAAAGGCACAAAAACTTGAAATATTATTTCTAGATTTTACTAATAAATGAGAAGGAACGAATTTATAAGTGAGCAAACTTTGCGTGATTCTCTTCTACAGTTTCAAAACCTGCCCTCGTAATAAAAATGAGTCTACTGTAAAGTTATAAACTGAGCTTAACCTTAGACTTCAAACCAAATATTGTCTCTCAGATAAAAGGGGTATCCTTCCAAGAATATATGAAATCAGAGTTGGCTAAATAATTCAAAAAAAAATATTCTTCATAAAACATATAAAGAAATTTTTTTTACAAAGTACCTTATAGATATAATAATTGTCTCGAATCGCGGCTTTTCCGAATTTTCATAATTTGATTAAAGTTTTTGTCCCAAGTTATCAAATTTAGCACCAAAATAGAAAATCGATCAAGGGAGATAAAAAAATTAATAGATTTTTCAACAAAAATCTAATTATTTTTTGAAAACGCGATTTTGTCCAATTTGCCATTTTTTGATATAGTTCTCCTTTTTTTTCTACGCAAATCTGATATATCAGGAAGAGGATATTAAAAAAGTAAGCTATTTTTGATGAAAGTATGCATTCAAAAGAGTTTTTTCGGGGTTTCGTGCATTTTTATCGCATATTTTCAACAATCATTCATGGTAGTAGTTCCTACAAAATGTCAACATTATAATTATGATAAAATGAGACGTCTCGAATCCGATCATGATTTCGAAGAAGACCATTTAATAACTGATTATTTAAAAATGCCATTAATAAATTAATTGTTTGAAAATAAATAATTTAAAAGCTTAACCTACTATATTAAACAACTTTTATGTGATATATCCTGCATCTTAACGTTTAATTGTGTGGAGAGGAATAGTTTGCAATTTTGGCGAGATACAATGGTTTTTTAAAATAAAAATATCCTCAAACTTGAAAAATGAACTGAAAATGGGTAACGCGTTACCGCTTCCGTTACTTTTGTTGATTAAATTTTCCATGCATCATTTCGAATTTTCACAAGCTTCACACAGTTTTTTTCTTTAACAGAAAGTGTTTCCATCTTGTCCAAGAAAACATTAACACACTATTAGAAATTTGTAATAAAAGATTCGTTTCCTTTTCACTTTACGCACATTTTCATGAAAAAATATGGTTTGGTTGTTAGTCCAATATATAGGAAAATATATACTTCTATATAGGAAATATTTCTCTTGATTGGTTATCATCACATATAATGTAGCACAAATACCATTAACATATTTCATAAAGAAACGTACAGTAACGTACACCACTTTACATTACCGTTACCTGGAAATTGTAATGCGTTAACGTTACCATTACTTTTGAATATAAGTAACGCATTACCGTTACCATTACTAAAATCATGTAACGTAACCGGTAACGCGTTTCTGTCAAACGCTGTTGACTATAAACATTTATAATAAAGTAATATGTAACACGTATACACCTAGATATATAATTGACCGTAATATAGTAAAACGAAGGCCGAAGATGTATTTTTATTAATTTGGAAGAGGTTTGTGCCACTCTAATAGAATACCTTAAGACTGAAGATGAAATGGATAAAATGTTTTTTTTTTTTTAATTATAAATTAATTTTAAAACATGCTTAGAAATATCCTCATTGTTTCTTGAACTCTTTAAGAAATTTCAACTTCATGTAACTGAATTTTCTCACACTATATCACTTCAAAAAATAGAAATATTTGAATGAACTTTTTAAGAAGTTTATAATTGATCCAAATATAATTCAGCAAATCATAATTCATGTGTATGAATAAATAATACATGCATTAAAATTTGATGAAATTTGACTTTAGCATAGTTTCCTTTGTTCAGATACGCAAACTATGCGTAGTTCTCTTCTACAGTTTCGAAATTTTACTTGGAAACAAAAGCAAGTTTATTGAACAATCGTAAGCTTATCTCATCCTTGAATGTGGGATTAAATTATACTATCCTTTTCCCACATGCAGCAATTTCTCATCAAACCCATTTTCCATTTAATATTCAACCCCGCCAAGTTTTGTAATGGCATTTGAAAATTTACATAAAAAATTTCTATAGGGTAAATTATAAAAAAATTTTCCTCATATATTTTATTGAAAATATTCTTTTATAAATTACTTGGCCAACGATTTGACAAATCCATGTAATTCCATTCAGCAGATTTTTTGCATCGCAGATATTCTGGTAGGATTCCATGTTTTTTTGTAATTTGAAGAAAAATGATAGGTTCTGGCAATTAATTTAATTTTGAATAAATTATTAATTTCGCTGCATGAATTTTTTCAGATAAATAAATTATGTTAAATATTATTATTATTATAAGCTTTCGTTCAATGGAATCTCATTATTTTATCGATAAGAATAGAAAGTTTGGTCCAAAATGAAAGTTTTTCAATAAATAATATTTTGGTATGTTTCAAATTTTTTCACGAAAAATAATTTCTTCTCTTCACAAAACGACCATCAATAATATTATGGTGATTCTCGAAAACATAATTCAATACATTCCTTAGGGCACAATGTCTTTTGAAACTAATGTTTTTTAAGCGATTCTCTTTCATTTTACTTCACGATACCCAGTGAAAAGTATCCATGTGACTTGGGGCAAAGCAAAAATATTCCAAAAATTTACTACAAACAAATAATTTTTCCCCTTCTACCAATTTATGAGATATAAATATCTCAGAAGGACAACTTAGAGTCTTGTATGATACATGAGATAACGACAATAGTATATATAATTATAATATGTAGGTAATAAAGCTCCTGAATAATGATTCGTTACAATCTTAAACAAATATTTCATGGAATCCATCATCAGTTTTTCCTCTACTTGGAAAAAATAAGGAACGTTTATACACTGTTCTTCACTCTCGCAATCATCCTCAATTCTATTGGTGAATTTAATAATGTAATAATAATAATATATCATTGATTTTAGATATACTTTTGAGCTTTTTGCAAACAACAATTCGTGCGACGTGATCCGCATTCTATTTCAATTGCTATTCCTGTCAACACTCTATTTGAGTTTGTCCGTGATGAGTACGCATTTAATCTGAATTTATTCCGGGGAAGTCCAGAGTGTGCATGTTATAAAAAACTATTTTAATTTTGTATTTTTATTTAACTTCGCGAACTAATTGTTTGGTACATAACATAGTAATAATAAACCCAAAAACCTAATTTCTTCTATTTAAATTGGTATGGTCTGCAAGTGGCAAGCGTAAACCATGCAAAATCTTCGCAGTTGTTGCAGAGCCTAAACATCTCTGTCGCGCACGACGTTAGTGTTGGCTTCACCCATGTCTGCCCATGACCTGTAGAATAACTTTTTTATATCAAATAATACAGGGTTTTAGGAGATTAATTATCACGCTTGATTCAGTGTGGGTGAAGGGTATATATTGCTACATTTGAAAATTTGTCACCCTGCCTTCTAACGGAGAAAATTCCAGCTACAAATCTTTTAAACTTATTTGGCTCATGGTATAAAACCAAAACTATTCCCAATAGAACTGATGACCAGTTTCGACCTGATGTTTAGCGATCACTTTATGGTTCTTAGGAATGTGTCCAAAATTATCATGATGTTTATGATGCTCAGTCCTAGTAAAAATTAATCTACCAGTTTGGCTGGAATAACACTTATTACAGTTTAGCAAACAATTTTATACACTACTTTAGTCAGTCATTACACTTAAAATTGTATGCTTAAACTGTGGTACGTGTTATATAGGCCAAACTAATAGATTACTTCCCACTTTGTTGTGACTCCCATTTGAATCCAACCATATTAGTTTTCAAGATTTCACATGATTTTCAATGTATCCTTCAGATAGTGATCATGAAGGATACTACTAGCTTTCGACGTGCATTAATAACAATTCAATCTGCCTATAACATAATTTATATATTTTATATTTCAAATCTTTTGAACTCTACTTTTTAGAAACTTGAAAGTTGTGATGTCAATTTATTTTGATTTTCAATATTAACACATATCGGATATTGCCGACAAAAGGAAAATTCTAACTTCGTAAAATAGCATTCAACTTCAAATAAATGCAAAGAAATCAATAATTGAAATAATTTAAAAAAAGGGATATATAATGATGTGGCTGATGATAGATTCAGAGAGCATTGTTCTAAGAGAATAGGACATATATTATAAAAAAACATAAATTAAATTTCCATAAAAAAATGAAGATTCATAAAATACAGGTTAATGGTGTCGAATAGTCATAACGAGCAGTGAATGAAATACCAATTGAATGTTTTAACAAAGTTTGATGAAGGCTAGTCCTCAACATTCAAAGTTTTACAGCAAAAAGCGTCATTTTATGTAAAAGATAACGATAACGAAGATAACGAAAATTGGGATATAAAGACGCAGCCATACAATAGTGTTATACTCAACGCAAAATTCATGAACGATGATTGAGCCGTGTTGAGTCACACCCGAAGGTTAAGCATACCTTTTACCGGCGAGTCAGAGCATTAAATGATACGGTCGCTTTTCGTCACAAAATTGATATTGGGAAAATAGTTAGGAGTCAGCATCCCATCAAATAAACTAGCATCAGAGATTTCTCAGATCGGCATCAGGCATTGCATTCCGGCAGCCATAACCGATTAATTAATCATCGTTAGAAGGAATGTAAAAAAAACTACGCTGAAAGGAAAACAACAATTTCTCTCAGTGTTGGCACTTTTTTTACGAATACACTCAAATTTTTCACAATATTCAAGTGTTAACGAATACCTTCTTAGACACATCGGCTCGGCTCTAATTAGCGTGGTTTTTTTTCTTTTGTACAATTGGGAGATATCTCTGAACACAATTTGACTAGGCGCGTTACTGAAAGCGAATAAACATCGGTGCTTGATTATTGCAGCGCCGCAAGGAACACTTACCTTGCGATTTTCACGGCTAGCGGGAATGAACCAATCATTAGGCTAATTGTCGGCGCGCTTTTCCATTATTCTCGCGTGAATATTTGTTCGCCAATACTATTCAAGAAATCATTCGCCATGTCTTATTGAAAATCAATCACTGCCCATTATTGTATCAGACTCGCGGCATAATTTAAAGCATACATTTCGCCATCAGAAAAAAAATCGTTAGGTAAACCCGAGACATACTGGTTTACTGCTTCTTGAACCTCGGTATTTGACGCATATTTTTTCCCACCGAGAAATTTTTTCAAGTTGGGGAACAAAAAAAAGTCACTAGGAGCTAGATCTGGTGAGTAGGGTGGGTGTTGAAGCAATTCGAACTTCAATTCGGCCAATTTTGCCATTGCGACCATACAGGTGTGAACTCGCGCGTTGTCCTGATGGAACAGCACCTTCTTTTTCGCCAAGTGTGGTCGTTTCATTCTGGCAGCCATTAAGGTTCAATTGATTATCGTTAAAAAAAATTTAAAGAAAATACAACTCTAAAAGGAAAACAACAATTTCTCTCAGCGCTCTCACTTTTTTTACGAATACACTCAGATTTTTAAAATATCAATGTTTTCATTAAATTGAATTTCGAAAAGAGAATCAGAGATGATGATTCCATTGCAGGTCGCCTCAAAGGAGAAGATAAAAATACGCATAAGTGGGTGGTGAACGGTTTGAAGGGACGGAAGGGTCAAACAAGAACATAAAAATCTAAAATTGCGGGTGGAAGGATTTGGAAATCGCGAGATACGTCAGATAGCGTGGCGCGAGGCTTTCGGTTCAGCTACGGTGAGAGGATCAAACAACGATCGTTTATTGCCGTCCAAACGCCCTAATGAAATAGGACAGTGTGATAAAATAAGGATAGAGCACAGACGCGCGATTACGTGACTCGAAATAACTTAAAAATTAAACGGACATGGTGAGGAAAAAGAACAAGTGGAAGCAATACACGTGATTCGGTACTTGTAATAACAGGTAAGCACACAATCAGATGAGAGAAAGATACAAAACAAATTTGAACAATACCGGCAAATGTCACAGAGAGAAACACTGACTCGAGTAAAATAAGATAGACGCATAAGCGAAAGAAGAAAACGCAATTCAATAAATCAAACAGCAAACAGTGGTGTCAAAAAAAAACAGATGGAGATATGCACATCAGAATATTTGACATGGGTATGGGTATGACATTGCACTCAAGTGATGAAAAGGTGAAAAAAATCACTGGAACTCACTGTCCACGATAAATACATTGGGTGAATGAATTCTTAGTACCCTCCAACTGCTCTCGGCGCGGTGTCGGAGAAAAAATACGATTGACTAAGTATTCGGAGAGTGCGGGGACTGAAGTGAATACACTATCGCTTTACGAGACAGATAGACACAGAATGAGGTTCATCTGTGCGTGCACTGCTGCTGAATTCAGACCCCGCCAGCAGGGTAAACTTTTGACTAATTCGGTGGTTATGGACAGTGAGAAGGAACGGAAAGCGCTGTAGTGGGGTGAACTCATTTGAAACATACATACATACTTATATATATATATATATATATATATATATATATATATATATTGGCCGCTCATCTCACGGTTGTGAGGCGTGGCCATGGGTGTGATTTACCGCGTCCGGGAAATCTTGTTCGAAAACGGTGCCGGTAGTAAGAAGAGGAAAGAACCGGTGTAGGATTGTGGAGGGAAAGTAGTCGCAGGTACCGTCTTGATGGGTACTAGACAAGTTTTCTGAAGGTTCGTGGTTGCATTCGATAGATCAGGGCCAGCATGCTGCATGTTGAGGATTACCACGGATGGATTCGGCATGACCGGTTTCTGCATGTGACCAGATTGGCTAATAGAAAATATTGAAGTAATATTCGGTACTCCCTGTTTCTAAACCATACTGGCAGTTCGGGCGTTTCGTCTCGTTGGAAAGGGGTGTGAATGAAACGTAAATTGAAATGGGGTCGGTGGAACCAGAATTGGAAACTCCTGGAAAATTGTTCGGCACAACCAATGTCCGGTTGAAAATGTTTTGTGAGGCCATAGTTGCCATGGAGAGTGTGACGGGCGTGTGGATATTTTGTCCTGTTGGAAAAGAAGTAGATAACCTGGGACTCGGAAATTGTCCGCAGGTCTGAAGTTGGAAACGGCAGAGAATGCTTTTGTAAAAACCGGCGTCTGACTGGGAAGTTTATGGGAGGTCTTAGTTGCCATGGAGAGTGTCATGGGCGTTTGGACGTCTTGTTCCATTGGACAAAGGGTAGATAGACATGAGACCTGAAGGAGGTCTGCTGGTCGGGAGTTGGAAACGGACGGCGAAACATTCGATACAACCGGTGCCTGGCTGGAAGTGTCTTGTGAGGTGGCTATAGTTACCTAGAAAGGTGTGATAGGTGGAATAATGGACGTCACCGGGTGTCTAAACCCACTCGCGGTAGTGGGAAGTTGTTGGGTGTTTGCCAGATTACTCGAGTTTGAGTTGGTGAGAGCTCAGAATCTCATCAGCCAATTAATGTAATTAAATTATTCCATTGAAAAAGGGAAATCTCTCGGTTACAAATCGCTGAAAAGTATCTATTTGTTTAAGAAATTTATCAAAACACTCAACTATCATAGCTCTTCCACTCATTAATTTGTGAATAAAAAATATTTTTTTTAATGGAACGTGCTGAATATTATTTGCAAGAATTGTTCTTACTGATTTCATAATGTTTTAAATAGATATATTTAGTTGCGAGAAAAAGGTCGTTCATTAAAAAGGAATTTAATGTTAACTACGTTGCTAAATGAAAAAATGTATACTGTGCATCAAGGGAGTGAAGCAACCCACGAATTCCTTCCTTTCTTGGTGCATATGATACTTTCTATAGCAAATGTTCAAGAAACGCGGATTCTTGAGTATAGGTGAAGCGAACCAGGCATTGCTGTTTCTTGTCCGGAGAAAAAAACTGAGAAAAAAGTTGTAATGGGGGAAAATGCTTGCGACAGATGAGAAACTACTCGGACCTACTGCCTCCGAGTTTATTTCACTGTCGGAAGTTTTTTTTCCCAGTTTTTTTCCACGGTCAACAAGAAGTAACCTCCAGCCCGCTTTGCACGCCCGAAAACCCGCGGTTTTCATGCATTTATTGAAGAAAAGATATATGGAAAATTCGAAAGTTGGCTCTAGCGAATCTCTTTGAAGATAAGTTAACTTTCGCTAAGAAAGAACGCTCGAATCGAATCAAAATTGTAAGCTGTAGACTAATTTGTGCAGGAAATCGTTTTTTGCTTCATTGTGTATAGAACGAACAGAACAAAGAATTTCGGATTGATTTCGGAATGTGGACAAATATTCCAGAATCGGTATTCTGTTTGGAATTTCAAGCGAACTATCTTCAACGCAAAGCGAAGCGGTGGTTACCTCAACATTTATTAAACATTTTTTTTCGCTCAACTTACTTTGACACGAAATTTTATATCCAATTGAAAATTTTTGAAACTGAATTAAAAACACCAAGAAACTTCTATATAATCCTGAATTCTGATAATTATAAAGAAAGTTTTTCTTGCAAATTTTGTTTATGCTTTTTTAAAATGATAAAAACTAAGGACAAGATGAACTTTTCTTAGTGCTTTTTATTGAATCTCTTAAATTTTCATTTGGATATCGCATTTTGTGTGAACATAAGTTGAGCAGAAAACGAAATTTTAAGGTTATCCTCACATGGTCTTAATCTTCATTGTGCGCAAAAGTTTTCTATACAGCACCCACGCATGGCTGTCCATAGTTTTGTCCTGTTTCTCAAGAATGCTTCTACATGTTTGTATAAAAGCACATTACATCCTGTACAAAAAAATTCCGAATGAATTTTTTTCCAGAAACCTTTTCCAATAATGTTCCCCTAATATTGCTTTCAAGAAGTTTCCGAGGGGAAACTTGCCTCTTGTCCTTAGTCTTGCCTCACAACATTGCCACAAGATCATGATATACAAACGTATTTAAAATAGTATATTATATGACGAGGAGGTATGCTGGTCTTTAATCACGAGTGCGAAGTTTTCTGCACGATTTAGTACGGACCAATGCCTCCCGCGTTTCACATGATATTTCATTTCACATATGTATCAAAATTCCCTTCTGTGTCTGCAGAGCGAGAAGGCAGCTGGCGTTTGCAACCCGCGGACGTCAAATCAATCTTCGCGCATGCGTCTCAATCTGCACTGCTGATTTTGATCCTTGTGGAATTTTATGGACTCACTATAACGGTGGCGAAACCTGCACTGATCTATAGATGCTGCAGCACCAACATTGGAGACCTGCCTTCGCTCCGTTCATAAAAGTTGAGTGCCAAACGGCGCGGTTACATCTTGGATGGGTAACCGAAGAGAAACATACCTTCCAGTTCCCCAAGGCGTCTGTGTCAGGATTCACTTGTGTTCGGCTCCACTGAAGGTCTTTCTTCAATAGGAATCGACCATTTTTTTCTCTTGAAACCTTTCAAAATTCTTGAAAAGATTTTTCTTCCGGAATCTTCAAAAAACTACATTTTGTTTTAAATTGTCTACAATCTTTTCAAGTTTAATATTATTTTTTTATCGTTTCAAAACTTCTGAATATGTCTTAAACTTACTCGAATTTTACGAAATTTTTGTAATGTTTCAAAACTGAAAAGTCTTTCTTCAAAATCTTCTATATTCTTTTTCGATATTTAAGGGAATCATTTAAAATGCTTTGAAATATTTTCCGATTTTCTCTTGAGATTCATTAAAAAAATTAAAAACCAGTTTATTGTACTAAAATCCTTCAGATTCTTTCTTGACATATTTCGAAATTCTGTTTCAAGATAAACCCTACATCATTTGAAATTTTCCCATAAATCTCATTGTCGGTACCGGTTATCCTTGTCAAACGAATCTCGACTGGATATCCCTTTCAGGATAGATTAAAACAAGTTTTAGTGTTTTCTCGCATGTACCCATCAGGTTACACCAGCCTCACAACCAGGGCCGAAGGGATGGTAGTCTTCTGGGGACCAGAATATGACTGTTTAAAACATGTTGCAGACTGACCTTTACTTCAGTTGGCATATACTTTCAGGAGGGTAAGAAGAGAAGTATTTCTCAATGCTAAAAAATCATTTGCAATTAAAATTTTCTCTTCTATCACAAATGTTTCGGAAAATTCAGAAACAATCTTCATCCTGAGATAAAATTACTTATCTAGGAATTTTTATCTACTAAATTTATGGAGAAAATTCGTGAATTTGATTATTAGATAAATACATATGACCTTATTCAATATTGTAAAGGGGTTATGAATAGAATCTTTTTATCATTACTAGAACATGTAGTAAAAAAGAGAAGAACAGATTTGTTGTTTTTGTCATTAAAGAATTATTCACAACTTGAATTTCCTCTTTTAGAAATACATTTTTAGAATTAAGATACCTCATTTGGCAATTGTCACTGACGAAAGTCCACAAAATTCATAATTTTTAGTGTTAAACATAACTTACAATTATAGTAATATAGTCATTTTTGAAGCTTATGAAATACGTGATATAAAAATAAAAGCAAAGAAAATACTGAAAACCGCCACAAAAATTCATCTTCATGCAGTGTCGCAAACAATCAGGTTTTCGACAACAATGTATGCGAGATCTCGTGATTATAACTTTTTAAGAAAAGGGCTCATAATTATTTAACTGTCTAAGTTTATTAAATCGTTCTGAAATGTTTTACATTCAGTCTTAAAAGTATGGCGTTTTATATTTTAAATTTTAAATTTTTATATATTCAACGTTTCTCCCACACGATGTAGGGCTGCATCAAGATTGCAGTAGTAACTTCAAGAACTATGTATACCTCTGGTCGAAATTATGAGTGAAACACTATTCATAACCCCTTCAACATATTAAGTGAGGTCAAATGTGTTTATCTATTGATAAAGATTACGATTTTTCTCCATCAGTTGAGTAAATCAATATTTCCGAATAAGTAATTTTATTCCATAATAAAATTCATTTCTAAATGTTGCTAAACACTAGAGATAAAAAAACGAAATTTTGACTGTAAATGTTTTTCAATATTGCGAAATAATTCTCTACTTAACAGTTTGCTACCAAACTAAAATTTCTGAACTTTTTCACACTTTCAAAGGGATAAAGAAAGAAGAAAATATATAGACAAAAAATTAGACTATCTTAATTTGCGCTTTTGGTACCGATAAAAAACTATTTGTCGCTACCTACAACAAAATATGACCGGCACCGACAATAAGATTTCTGGAAAAAGTTCAAATGGTTTAGGTTTTAATTAAAAATATTACTTCTCAAGTGTTGAAGATTCCAAAAAATGTCCAAGAAGAATCTGAGAGATTTTGAGACAATTTTTTCAACTTCGCAGGATCTAAAGAAAAAATTAGGGAAACTTTGAATGTACAAGATTTCAAACAGAAAATTTTTAACTTTGCAAGATTATAAAATTTTTAAAAACATTCGAGTAAGTTTGGAAGTTATCTAGAAGTTTTGAAGCGATTAAAAAATTATTTAAAACTTGAAAAGATTTCGAATAATTTGAAACAAAATTCAATTATAACACATATTTCCTCGAATGGCAAGCGACTGACGTTTAATCTCATTTCAATGGGGTCTACATTGCCTTGAATTTATTGTAGTTTAAGTTCAAATTCAACTATTCAAAAACATTTTGAAAATAAATAGTTATTCGAAATTTTCATTTTGTATTAAAAATTATCTTTTCCATCATACTGAAAACTACATTCGCGCGGAGCGCACGATTGATGATGCTATTAATATTAAGACATAATAAATAATGTAAAACTCGAATTTTAATATGAATCAATCGTTAATTAAGCAAATAATAATAATCTTATTAATACACATAACTTATTATACAAGATAATATAAAATGCGAGAAAGACGTAGGAATTTGTTTTTGAGGAAAGTGTATTATTATTATTATTTCACTTTGAGAATCTCTGATCATTTTTCGACTGAAAAATGAATAGATTAAAATTTCATTAATATTTTGATGATAATTTCACTTTAGCTGAATTCAGTCATTTTGAATATTTGAGAAGTTTGAGAATATTCGTGGAAAACTTGAATTTTGTAGAAGAAAATTTCAACTCTATGTGTTAAAAAATCCTTCGTAGAATAAAAAATCTCTCTCTTACCAAAGTCAATGAGCGATTGGTTTTCAACCAACATTTTAATGAAGGGCTTATGCCAATTTATGCTAAAGAGTTCTTTCAGAGAAAGTACTTTTTAAATAAATGTTTGTATAGAAAAATCTAAGTTTTTGAGAAGCTTGAGCACTCAAAGCGAGGGATTGTAAGAAACGTAAGCTGTTCTTCATTCTCTTGCGGAAATATTTTAGGAGGACAATACAGCTCCACAAAAAAAAGTTGTCAGCCCCGAAACCAAGATAGGCTTACCCTACGTTTTTGAGGTCGCGGAATCCGAATTCGGAGCCGGTCTGGCTCCATCACGTCACATTGCATTCCTAACTTCGAAAGACATGGAAAGTCGCTGATTTCAGGTACAGCATGTTTCCCATCTATGAAAAGTAGTCATATTCTATGTTTTCGGGGTCGCTGAGTTGGAACCCAGAGTCGCTGTGGTCTTATGACGTCACACTTCGTCCCTCACCTGAAAGAAAACGCGGAAAATTTTGTAATTTTATGTAAAACATGCATTTTTTTCAATGCAAAGTGGTAATATCCTGTGTTTACGAGGTCTTCGAATACGCATTCGGAGTCGTTGTGGTTTCCTGTCACACTTCGTCTCCAACCTCAAGAAAAAACGTGACAAATTGGTAATTTCATGTAAAACATGAATTTTTTCAATGCAAAGTGGTCATATCCTATGTTTTTGAGGTCGCCGAGTACAAATTTGGAGTCGTTGTGGTTTTATGACGTCACACTTCGTCTCCAACCTCGGAAAAACAGTGGCAAATTAGTAATTTTATGTAAAACATGCCTTTTCTTAATGCGAAGTGGTCATATCCTATGTTTTCGAGGTCGTTGAGTACAAATCCAGAGTCGGCTCGATACTACGGTCCCAGCATTTAATCTTCGACATGTAACTTTGGAAAAACTTTGAATCCAACAGACCAGACTCCTCTCGTCCGATTTCTCGCTTAGCGGAAATTGAAAGCTAGTCGAAAATCAGTTGATGCCGTCGACAGCATTATGCAGATAACAACCGTG
>JAUMHM010064503.1:0-14365 GCA_032362435.1 Melikaiella ostensackeni
AACGAATTTCTAAGAAGTATTCTCCACAGTTGAAATTATAAGAGGTATCTGAGTTGTATTTTGCGAACATAACTCACCAAGTAAACAAATTTGTAGACAGATTTAGTTGGAAATCTTATAAGATGTATTGGAGTCCCATAGAAATCGTTGAAATATTCTGAAATACTTTCAAATACTTTGAAATCCTCCGGAATATTCTGAAATATTTCACAAAATTCCTTTTAAATTCTTCCTGTTATGTACATTTAATAAATTTTAAAGACAACGTAAAACCAAAATGTAAAACAATCTCTTGGGAATGAAATTCTGTTTTCAATAATTATTTTTAGGAGATGAAAAATTGTAACCATTTAAGGCCTCTGTTTGATACTTAAGTGTTCTAGCCAAGCTAGCTTTCGATGAATTTGACAAATCGATTCAGCAGTATTTGAGACATTTTTTTAGGATCCCAAAATGAAGGTCACGTTCTTTAGCCAGGTTAGTTCAATGAAAAAATGAAGAGTATTTCGAAGTGGAAAACATAATTTTTCTAACAGTTTTTGCGGTGGATGACAAAATGACTTGCATACGATCTTACTGGCATTTCTAAATTCGATGGAAATTTCACTCGTAAGAGATATATCATTCTCAAAATATTCAATGATAGCAAGCACTATCTTTCTACCATATTAAGAAGTTTCGGTCAAAATTTTTAGTGGATGTTGGCAAGATTTTCAAATTCTAAAAGTGCTAGGATTTTCAAAATGTTCAACAACTACCAGAAACCATTTCTTTGATAGAGCTAGAAATTTAAGCGCAGTATTTAGTAAATGTTAAAAATATTTTTTTTTTGTATATCCGTTGCAATATTTAATTAATTTGAAGACTTATCAGACTCAAAAGAAACATCTTTTTGATACTTTTTTATCATTTTGCCTGCGTTATCTTATTTTTTAAAATAATGAATTAATCGCGAGTGTCATCGAGAGAATGTAATACTCAAAATCACAGGCGTATTGAGAACAGGCTTCAAATTGGTAAAATTAAAATACATCGTCACGCGAACAATTTTTTATCATACCGATAATCGAGATTCGACTCGAGACAGAAAAACATCGCCACTTACATTAATCTGTCACTTTCTTGCCTAGGGTAGAAAACTCGATTTTCGGCCCTCTTCACAGGCATCGAAAGTCGAATTTTCGATTGAGGTATGATGAAAAAATATTTTCAGATCAGATTTCTGATTATAGTTATAGAGGAGTTTGAATGACAATATTGTATTTGAGATTGTTAAGATTACATGTTCATCTGTACACAAACACGATGTTATCAAAGCAATAAAGTTATCGTTCGAGAATTTTTCCGCATACGGAAAAACATTTAGTAATACATTTAGATTATATTTATGGCTTTCTTGACATCGTTTTCATGTGCGGATGAGTCAACTTCATTTGAGATATTTTTATGAGTATATTAAAATAAATACATAAACCTCTTTTTAAGTGTTTGTAATAAACCTTTTCTTTTCCTGACTGAATTCAATAACTTTTTGGGAACTTATTAATGATTTTTATCGTATCTGAATCGTATCTGAATGAAAATCGCAAAATATCATTAAAAAATAATAGATACTGTTTCTACATACCGAAAAATCCAGCTATTCGTATCGAAATTTCGGTACACGTAGCCACGGACAAAACAAAAATATAAATAATATCCGCTGAATTGAAATAACTTTGAAGTTTAATAAAATAGTCTACTTAACTACAAACTTTTTGGAAATTAGAAAAAAAGCAAGAATCCAACGATAAAACTTGGTCATCACACATTGAAATGTTTCCAATCAAATTAAAGAAACCAAAGTAAAAAAAGCGGAAAAATAAAAGAAGGCAACCTTCAAATCCTCGACCTCAGGATTTGGAGGTTTCTTTCTTTTTTTCAAAAAATTTAAATTTTCATTTATCATGAATTTCATTTCCTCAATTCTGAATAGTCTATTGTATCATCTGTCATGGAATTGAAATTATACTGTCAAAAGTCAAAATGTTATATAGAGAATTCTGGATACTACAATGAGCGAAAAATTAAAACTTTCAAACCTGAAAAATATTCGAAATGAAATATTGAATACTGAACTACGAAACGAAGCATTCAAAGCACGAGAAATTTTCTGAACTTAAATCATCTGAAATTGAAATTGAAAAACTGTTAGTTGATCAATAATTTATCGAACTTTTGATAATGTAAGATTAGTAATGAGGAGCCGTTTACTTGTCAACTACTATCTATTTTGGTGAATAGTAACTGTTAATACCAATTAACATTCTTTTCCTTCTACAACTTCGATGAAAATTTTCATAACCTTTTAAATAATCACTAGAATTCTTTGAACAAATAAAGATGTGAACTTCTGAAATTCGGATCGACAATAAATTATACTTTTTTCGTACTCAATGTTCTTTTTTCATTTTTTTTCCTGGAAAGGAGGCTTAGGTTTTTCACTTCAGGTGCCTCAGTGGTAAAAAAGGACGTATATTATCAAACAAATTTTTCAACATTAGGAGTATAACAATTCTTTCAAACAATAAATAATAATTTGTAATTTCTTATAAAAAGAGTTTGAAGTAAAAAAATGTATACATTGAACGCTTTCGAATCACAAACGTT
This sequence comes from Melikaiella ostensackeni, assembly GCA_032362435.1. Classification (NCBI taxonomy): domain Eukaryota; kingdom Metazoa; phylum Arthropoda; class Insecta; order Hymenoptera; family Cynipidae; genus Melikaiella; species Melikaiella ostensackeni. The sequence continues at coordinate 2,650 of JAUMHM010064503.1, forward strand.
CTAAATCAAACAATTTTAGATCAGGTGAAATTTTGAAAAAGGACAATATTTCAAATGGAATAAAAAGGAATTTCACTTGTAAAATTCCAAATAAAAGCATTAGAAATCGAACTCTCTTATTTTGAATTGGAGATTCTCGAAACTGAATGATTTTAGAATCCAATTTCGAAAGCACGATAATTGCAAAACATTCAAAATTGAACAACTTCAGTTTAGAATTTTAAACATTAAATCATTTGAAATTCAGACGGACTGAAATTGTATTGTTTTTATTCAAAACCGTTCAAAATTGATTAAATGAAAATTGCAAATTTTTGAATATAAATAATTTTCAATTTGAAGCGATTAAAATTTGACAAAATGAAATTCTAGAATTTCAAATTATTATTACTTAAACAAATTATATTTTAACATTAAAATTGATTAGACGAATTAAATATCAAGGCTTTACATGTTAAATTCCGCAATTTTGAAAAATCTGATAGTGGGATTTACATGAAATTTTTAATATTTCAATTTGGAACTATTATGATTTGGGAGAAATTAATTCAGTGAAAACCACATTCTTTTGATTAAAAGTAGAAGAGGCATGAATTTTTGAACAGGATATTATCCGCTGAAAACCTACTGAATGCTAATTTTCACGAATGTATAATGAAGTGTTGATTTTTCAACTCCACTCTTCCTTACCCGGATAAATATGTGTCCCAACGACAAAATTTTAACTCCATAGACTATCATTGAATATTAGCTACTTCAGAATTAGACACTTTTGCAAAATATAACATCCAAAATTGTGCGACGTTGTGAAACTCTTATTATTTTCTCCGCTCAAAAGTGAAGAATTTGAAATATTGTGAACCTCTAAAGTTCAATTATTCTATAAACGTTGAAAATTATATGCTTTTTGAATGGGAGCTTTTAAAATAATTGAGTTCAAACTTGAAGCATTAAAAATTAAATACTTCCAAACGTCGTTTAAAAACGAGTTTGATTGAGGGATTCCTATCAAGATTCGCGGAAGTGAGTCGCCGCCAATCAAAGACCGCGAATGTCTTATCTCGAAATATCTATGCACTAAGCCCCTCTTATTTATATCTCAGACAATTCTTCATCGATATGCAAAAAACCTTTCCAAATCATAAGCTTTGAAATTGAATTATTATGAAAAAACGTTTATAATGAAGTAATTTTGAATAGAAAACATCAAAAATGAAAAATTTCTATTACAAAACGTTAAGAATTAAACAAATTAGAACATACCTCAAAACAGAAAAATTTGTTAATAACCAAGAATTGTGATAGAGAAAGTTTTTTATATTAAACCCTTTAAAATTTCGATTATTTGAAGTAAATTCAAATCTTTAGAAAGTTCACAATCTTGGAATTGTTAATTATACCTTTCAAAATTGAAGCAATCCAATTTCAATTGCAAAATTTAAACTTCTGACAGGGAATTATCTAAAATACAGCGTTCAAGGTGAAAATTCAGAACTCAAAAATTGTAACCACACAAAATTGAAGAAGTAAGTCAACTAATGAGGTATCAATTTCAGATAGTTTAATTTTTATCTATTTCGATTGTGAGAAAGACAATTTTCAACTTTTTAATTTTGGATCGTTTAATTTCTAACATTTCCTTTAGAATTATTATTTATTCTTGCAATGTTCTAATTAAATAATTGTCAATTTCGAATGATTCACCTTTCGAAATCTTCAACTAAAAATTGGATAATTTTAAGTTATTTCATTGAAAATTAAAAATTAAAAACAGGAATACAAAACCAGATGAGGCTTCACTTTCAAAATCAATAAATTTAAACTTGAAGCATTAAAACTTAAACAATTACGAACTTCGTTTAAAAACAAGTTTTTAAAAATTGAAGCATTTTTATCAAGATTCGCGGTAGTGAATCGCTGCCAAGTGAAAACCGCGAATATCTTATTTCGAACTATTTATGCACTAAGCTTCTTTTGTGTATATTACAGCCAATTCTGCATCAATTTGAATGAAACCTTCCCAAATGAATAAGAACTTTCTTAAAAATAGCTGATGTGCATACACAGTGTGTATGCACATCAGACACTAGACACAGCAAATTCAGAAAACATGAAAAAGGTATCATTTTTAGCATTTCAGTCAACCTGCAGCCTACAGTATTCAACCGACTCATCTGAAAATTTTGGGATGAACTGACTAGGCGAAGCTCCAGGTGCATTTTTGAGGAAAGTAAGCATTAATTATTCATAGAGATATTGCACTTTCTATATCCAAAATTTTAAGTTTGATAATTTCAGTCGATCTGTAGCCTAAAATATTCAATCGATCCGTCTACGAGTAAGAATGTCACGTTAAAATGACTAAATGAGAATTCAGGGCAATTTTTTCTAAAACTTTTGATTCATTACTTGTTCCTAAAATTATTTCACTTCTCAAGTCTAAATTTCGTCATTTTAGTTACTTCGCCAGTTATTTGTTATTTTTAGGTACTTAGAACATCATGAAGAAGACTGAAAGACTGAATTGAACAATAAAAATGTAGAGGATGCATGGAGAATACTACGGGATAGCATCTTCAGGAGTGCATCTTAAGTATGCGGTACTGCGGCTGTAAGAAGAAAGGCTGGAGATGCTTGGTGTAATGATGAAATCTGCGTGGCTGTCAACGAGAAAAAGCAAGAATACTCGAGAATATTATATAGTAATGGTCTTAGCGATGAAGAGAGGACTAGATTAGAAAATGATTACAGGCATAAAAACAGAAGAGCCAAGATACTAGTCAAAGGAATCAAGGATAAAATCAAAGCGGAAGAAGTCAAAAAATGCAAAATGACTTTGATGGAAATAAGTAATTATTCTGGAAATAGGTTAAGCAGATCATGAAAGGGAGCTCTAGTACTGACTGTTATCTGAAAGAGGGACGCCATATGCTTGTTCATCAAAAAAATTCCTATATTCTTAAGATGATTCAATAGATCAAAATTTATTCCATCTTAAATTAATATATACATTGAAATGCATCCACTCGGTCGGTAAATACAGAACTTGAAGAAAATATGTCATTTTTTAAAATGAAATGCTACCTTCAAGAGCTCGTTTTCAAGGCCTGTCACAAATTCTGATAATTTCAAGTTCGTACAGTGTGTAATAACTTCTTATCTGAGTAGGTAAAACATTTTAGGAGAGGCACATGAAATAGCATTTGAAAAATTTAACTATATAACATTTTAGTACGCAGTTTTTTTATTTATGTGAAAAAATATGATTATATCGTATAATTTATCTTTGAAAAGAAAAAAAAATTTCGAAAAAATAAACGTTTTTTTTAATTTTCACAGACTGATCATTTTTAAAATCATTTGCAATAATTGACCAAATTTCCTATATTAACGTCATTTTACTTATGTGGGAATACATTTGTATGAATATAATTCTACACAAATTAAAGATGGCATGTTCAATTGTTCAACGAATATAGGTATATTTTACAGGTTTTCCCTCATTCAGCAGGATCACAAGGGTCACAAGATGATCTAGCATTGTTTTTAGATTGAACTTTTCGATTCTCATTGGTTAGTTTCTCTCCTCTACATTGCCTCATAAGTCTAGCTAATGATAACACATTTAAGACCGAATCCATTGTCACACGTAAACCCAGAACAGTGACTGATGTCTCTTTCAGATTTTTTATATCATCCTATGTATCAATTTTTATCTGTTAACTTATTCTATCTTTTTTATTCATCATTCGAAACAATAAAAACTTAAATTGTGGTGCAGAATGGTAACAAATAAAAGTTGACTTCTTGTACAAAAATGTTACCCTGGAAACATTTTTCTCATTTCGGTATTTTATTAATCTGTCACGCTCAGAATAAAATGCGTTTATTGAACAACCTTGTTTCGTTGACGTATTTGTTTGATTTAGGATAGAGTTTGGTTCAGCCGAAAAAATTTGTGTTGAGTTGACCGACACATTTGCTTTAATCAACCGAATTTTTGTTTGACTTTTTTTTCATTTTTGCCTTTATTTTTTTTGATTTAAGGCTCATCAAACACCCCAGTTTAGTCTTTTATAATTCTCTATCATTGAAGCCGATATTCCTTTATTCTCTTCACATTTATGATTCCGAAAAAAAATTTTCACATCATCTCTGAAACTGATCCAGACTGCTCTTTTCTCTCCATCTATTGTAGAAATGACGTCACCACCTCTTATCAGTTTGCGTAGTAGTGGTCCGTCGAAGACAGCTTCAGTTATTCTCGCGTCACTAAGAACAATTTCCTCATTTCAGTGACGCGAAAATAACTGAAGGTGTCTTCGATGAACCACAAATACGCTAAACAATGAGAGATAGTGACGTCATTTCTACAATGAATGGCAAAGAAAAAGCAGCCTGGATCAGTTGCAAAGAAGTTGTGAAGAATTTTCTTGGGAATCATAAAAGTGAAGAGTACAAAGAAATAGCGGCTCGAATGATAGCGAATTATAGAAAACTAGGGTGTTTGATGAACCTCGAGTTACACTATTTGCACTCACATACGAATTACTTCCCAGCGAATCTAAGAGACTTTAAAGATGAGCAAGGGGAGAGGTTCCATACAGACATAAAGACAATGGAAATTAGATATCAAGCTTGATGGGATGTGAATATGATGGCTGATTCCTGCTGGTCATTGAAGAGAGAAAGTGATGAGAACAGAGTGAAGCGTGAGAGGAAACCGCTCGTAAGATCTTTTGAGGATAAAAAGGTTAGACAAAATAAGAGACGAAGAATGAAGGGATAATTCCCAATATTCAATGTAAGCATTCAGAAATTGTAACGAAACTCTGCTTGGACAAATTACTTTGACCCTGATCCTCACCAGATGAGGTGATAATGACCCCAGATTTTGATTTAGAGACCCCAGAAACGTCTTAGAAGAGTGGTTTGCTCCGATTCAATGGATTTTTTCTTCATTTGACCTTTGCATGACCTTGATCCTGACTTCTTGGGGTCGAACTAACCCCGGATTCGGATTCAGCGACCCCAATACGTATGGGTATGGTGGCTTAGGTCGGGTTTTAGAAAACTTTTTTTTGTGGGGTTGCGTTATCAAACAATTTTTGCAGTAAAAAAAAATTGGCTTTCAATTAAAATACTACTGCACGAGAATAATCTTCCACAGTTGAATTTTTCCTTTTAAGAAAGGGAAAACAACTTAAAGATCACGTAATGATTTCAAAAGAAATTCTGACATTATAGAAAGCTAAAATATTTATGATACGTTCAAAAACTTTTCCAAATGTATTTTATTAGTGGAATGTAATTTTACGCATTAATAACATTGTTCTTCAAGTTGAATTTCTCTTTATGATTTCATTTTATCAGTGGAATATTATTGGAATATGAGATGTACCAAGATATCTCTGCGACTAATTCAAGATACCTTAAGAAGATGCCGAAATATCCTCCAAACATCCCAGGGATATGTCATTTTGACGTAAGGGACAACTTAGGCTCTAGTCGTCCCGAAATAGAAATATGAAACGTGAGATATAAATAAGTTTGTTATAAGAGCGCGAATGTGTAATATTTTCAACTTCACTGAAACAACAAGAAGGCAATGCTACTCACATTACCCTGGATTATTCTCCGTCAGCTCGACCCAAAATAATGTATTTACTAGTTATTTCTTCAAAATGGGAAAACAAGCACTTTTTACATAGGTGACTGTAGATTTATCTTACTTTATTCACAGTAAAAAAATCCCTCCTACGCGTTTTACAACACAATGGTACACATTGCGAGAACTAAGCATTTCATACTGAGAATTTCAAACTTGAAACGTAAAAAGTGGAACACTTCAAATTTCACCTCTCAATATTGAACAACATGAAATTTAAATAATTTGTCTAGAATATTAAGCACAATCTAACAATGATTTAATGAGAAGGTATTAGTTTTGTGCAAAATTTAATATTACCAATTTTTATCAAATCTCCACGTTCTGGGACCCAATGAGCGAGAAAAAAGAATTTCACGAGGGTATCTGTCTGTCTGTAGGCACGATGAAATTCGAAAGAATTATAGGATTAAATTGTGGTTTGGCATACGTTTTCAGGACTCGAGAAGAAATGTCAGGTTTGTTAACCAGCCTTTTTTGACCAGCGGTTTTGCGTTTTTCCATTAAAACTTGTAATGAAAAATCAAAAATTGAAATTTGTAGTCAAATCACACGAGATACTAGAAATACGTTTGATAGCAAAATTTTTTATCTCAGGAGGATCTACAAACTATATCAAAATTTTTTCAATAAGATGCATGGTCTTTGTTTTAATCGTGAGAAATGTTACTGAAAACAAGACCAAAAAAAAACCATTACTAAATAAAATGTAGTCTTTAGGACATCAGACTCAATAGTAGAGTAAAGATTCCTTGCGATATGAACGAATCTGCATCATACAGTTGATGTTTCATCAAGTCTCATGAATTCTGCAATGCAGATTGTGCACTTCGTAATTTAATTATACTGAATGGGAACTGATTTTGTTTGAATATGAATTCAATTTGGTTTGTTTAATTTATTATTTCAAACAAATACATTTCTAATTGTGTTATAATGTTACTATATTCAATCTATTTCAATATGAATTTCTTTTACTTTTGTTGAATTATATTTTCCTTTTCTGAATTGGAATCGGAAATTTACGTAAAGCGAACAATTTTATCCAGAATATGCACGATATGAAAAAAATTATGGGGAGAATAACGTTGCTTTTTGAAAAATTTACAAGACTGTCACAATAAATTTTTGAATTTTCTTAAGTAACGAAAATTCAAATTTTGATTCAAGTAACGCGAGGTACGAAAAAAAGTTGTAATATCAAAACTGTTGCTTTCACGAAGACACAAAGGCTTTCTTTTGAACATGTTTTGGTAGGAGGCATAGTTTGTTTTTTAAGTATGGAAAATTATAGTGGAATGCTTTAATTTTAATTGTTGAGTCAAACTACGCGAGATAAGAAAAAAAAATCAAAAGAGTGCAATATTATTTTGATAAAACAAATGAAAATTATACATAATTTCTTGCGCTATGCATAACCTTTTCGCCCGGCTAGCTAGAAAACACAAATAATTTCTTTAATATTTAAATTCATTTGTATAAGCGGTTCGTATAAGCAAATAGTCAACAATGTCGTCTTTTGTGGGAAAGCACTTTTTTCCGAAATTTCTAACATTTATTCAAGAAAATGATAGCCGGTGTGTAAAAGCTTTTTTTAATTAACAACCATCAATGTCATTAAAAATTTTGTGAACACGTATCCAATTTTGATATTTTACTCAGAGACAGAAATTTTATTTCTCACTAAATCTTAGTAGCATCATTCAAAGACTTGTTTTCGAACATAATGAATAAATATTTTAGTTTTTAATAAAAAAAATTTCTAAAAAACACATATTTCGGGCTTTTTCTTACTGAAAATTTTTATTTTATGATGAATATTACCAAAAGTCAATTCAATATCGACTGTTGGGGTGACAAAATTTATACCAAAATGATTAGGACTGTTATTAACAAAAAATTTTAAACGAATACTCATGCTAGGCATTTTTGTTTAAGAAAGTTTTTCTCTATAATATTTTACATTTCATGCTTTATGATAGAAAGCATTATATAACTATCTCTAATCATTTTGAAACAAATAAATGAACATTAAACAATTACTGTTCAAATATTTATTGATGTTTAGTGTAAATAATTTCCGGATTCAAGCCTTAAATTATCAAAGGCATTTTCTTCTTTCAACTCTCAGTTCGAACAGCATAAGGTTTTGATTTTCAAATCAATAAATATCAACAACAATAAATATTATAATTGTTAATAATAATCTATTCGATAGAAATATCAGACCGGTGACTTGTCTGGAATACATTCATAAATCGTTTTTTTTTCTTAAGAAAGAACAGTTTTGACAGGAAACATGCTTTTTCATTGCATATGTTGAATATGTCATCTCAGACACTCTTTTTTCGATAAATATTTATTTTTATTATTCACTATATGTTTTGAGCTCAACAAAGCAATCGCAAAATAATTTATATGCACGAATGGAAATGCATCTTGATACTGCTGTCCCATTTCTCCTTCTCCACCACTTTCGCGTATAAAAGCGATCATTTCGGTGCAGTAAATGGGCCCTCTTCAGGCATAATCAGAATCAGATCTCTCGCTGGGATTCTTGGCCATTATAAAATTTAGTCTGTCTTTTGGGCGACCGTGAAAATAAATATATGAGTTTCTACTCAATTATTTTCTATACTTTTTTACCAAACAGAACCTCGTCTATTTATTTTTACGGTTGCAGAAGAAATAAGCTTAATAATGTCGACTTGAAATACCCATTCTCAAAGAATCTGGTAATACATTAAAGACTTTGAATTTAAAATTCTGAAACTTTGATTGTTTTGATTTTATAACTTTGAAATACCTTGTTTTATATTTAAAGCTATGTAGTATCTACCTCTCGTGAAAGTTACAGAAGATTTTGATTATTGAAAATTATTCAATTAGAGCATGCAAGCTCTTCACCTAGGGTGATTGCTAGAGAGAATGATCAGCGACCTGTGCAGAAGTGGTGTTGTGGAAAGAGCGTGTCGTTTCAATGAGCAACATGCGACTTCGAGATTGATCTAAAACCTATCCCTTCTCCTACGAATCCTTTACTTACCTTTGCCATTTAAATTCCTTGATTCCCGGCAGTAAAGCAATGCTAGAATCAAACGAGTTACGCTTACCCTGACAGGGATTTGGCTCAAAGGTATAGTAATGAAATATTAATAATAATACTTATACGCGATGAAAACTGAGAAATTAAAATTCCGTTTTCATGTTTTTTCCCCGATTTTCTTATGTGAAATTGTTGTATTATTTTACGCATCTTACTTTAGTGAACCAGTTTAGAAGATTTGTTCATGGGGTATTATTAAAATTAACGAGAAAATCCTCAACGATCATGAGAGAAATGAGAAAATTAGGTGCGCTTACCTGCTCTTCCGTTATAGTCAAACCACTATTTGGTGAAAAAATCAAGTATCGCTTTGTTTGAAAAAGTGCCTTATTGTTGTGCGTGAATCATTGACTAAAGGTACTAATCTAACGAAGTGAAAACAATATTATCAACGTCACTTGCGCGCCGTGAACTTTGCTGAAGAATCGCATTTCGAGGTCAAAGCAAACGAAAGAATTTTTCGAGTTTGACGTGAAATTTCCCTGGTATGCGCAGAGCAAGACTAGTTATAAAATCTAGTTACCGTCTGTGGTACTGCTAACAAGTTCATTAGTATAAGATTACTACAGAAGAAATATTTTCTCAAGGCATTAAATGGATTTCAATCAATGGTAGAATCATATTTGCGGACTGGTAATAATTAGAATTTTTTTAAAAGAGCACTTAATAAAAAACTATCCTTTGTTCGTTTAATCAATATTTTTCTATATTGTTTTTTGAGTAAATTTCGAAAAATTCGAAGTCCATGAAGCTAAGTTAGTTTGCTACCCCAGACTCTCCTGAAAAACCCTAAGATGATGTGGAAAATTTTTCATATACCTATTTTTTATCAAAATTCGAGAAAAATTTTCAGAAAGTAATAAAACTTTCCAAATCATTTTCCGACGTGAATCACTTTGTAGTTACTAACATTTGAAAATTTCTGAACGCCTTGTCTAGGTTCATTGAAATTCGGTAAGTGTAGACCAGATATTTTTGTTGTGCTTATAGACACATCTTTTTCTCAAACATCAAATTTCGATAATCTTACGTTCAAATATTTTTCATCAAGAAGTGAAAAAATCAAAATCTTTAATACTTCTCATATTACTTAGGCGGAGAAGTTATGCATAGTGAAAAGAATGATGTATAATTCTCAATTTGGTTACGTGGAAAAGTTGAATCATGACTTTCCTCAGTTTGATTTTTCATGGCTAAAACCATAAGTATGCATAGTAGAAGGCTGGCTAATGAGCTTAACCTGTCTTCATGGACCACACATCAGTGGACGAAAGAAAATTCAAATAAGAAGATTCCTTCGAAAATTATCGCGTCGTCAGACAACAGACAGACATTTTCGTAAAAACTGTTTTTTCTGACTCAGGGGCTATCAAGACGTCGAAAATTGATGAAAACTGGATAGTTTCAAATTCACGTGAATTTGAGAAAGTCCATCATAAATGATGAGAATGTGATAATACATCATTTTCGCACTAGGCGTAACTTTTCGGCCTGGGTGCATATATTAAAATTTGTTTTGAATTAATTGAGGTTCCGCTGTTCCTATCATCATGATTTTAACAAGAGTTTTTCATTTGATAAAATTGAAATTGTATAAAGCTGGAATCATATAAACCACAGTGAGAGAAGATGCTAGAAAATGAGCACACGATCGTATCTCATATTTAATTTTCTTAACATTATCTTGCGGGCTTTTGTCGTCCAATAACAATTTGTGCTTAATGTCATAATTGTAGTATGCTTGATGATATTTTGAAATTAAATTCTTTCTTCTTCTAAACCAGTGTAAAACGCCAAAGACGTAAAAGCGGAAGTTTCAGAAAAATTCTCATATAATTCTAGTGTATAACTAAATTTAATCGGTAGGTTGCAAAGACTTCCGACGCAGAAATTGAAAGAGTTGTCGAATTCACGACTTCAGTACAGACTGGAAAATTTTAAAAACAAGTTCATAAATTTTTTATATGTTTGAAAGCTCATATAACGATTTATTTTGATGCGCTGATTGTGAATATCGCAACAAAAACATCAGAAAATATTTTTGTCAACAAAACTATGTTATTTTGAAATTTACCTTTGAAAATGACGTTTCCGGATACTTTCATGGCCAAATTACAAAAGTATGAGTGCGTACTGATTACGGATACACACCCTTAACCCCCTTCACGTAGCCCCAACTTCTAGTCAGGTACTTCGTTGTCAAACTAACACATTTTTCTTTATACGTGTTTTTTTTCAAATATGAATCTATCATATATAAAATCTATTTATCTCCTTGAAAAAATATCTCCTTTGTAGCAAACTTATGCTAATGAAATTGTTATAGTTTTTGCGGGATGCCTAATTAAACTTTTCTTTTTAAGTTTTTTCAAGTTTCAACCTTGCAAATGGCATTAGCGGAAAATTTTCGAAAAGGTATGAATGGCGAGGGAGACATCCATTTCTCTTTTCCAGTGGCCCTCCTTTCACCCTTTTCAAGAATAGTAGAAACGAGAATTTCATGAAGAAAATATGTAAGAAATAAATAGAAGAGGGCTCAACGGGCACCCTTGCCTCAGTCCCCTTCCTGTCCAGAATTCCTTTCCCATCTTCACCCTTATCCTAGTCTCCACAAATATCTCTTTCATCCTCTTCATTCAAACCTTCTTCTACTCCTTTCCCTTCCATGACGTTCCATAGCACCCTCCTGTTTACGGAGTCAATTGCTGCTTTAAAATCCACAAACAGTGTAGCTAGTTTTCCTTTCTCCCGCCTCGAGTTCCTATTTTCGTAAAACCTGTTTGGTTGTGTGGTTATACTTCCCTTTTCTTCCACCTGTCTTTTGAGCCTTTTATTAGGCACTGTCGCATAAATTTTATAGCCTACTAACTTGAGTGTTATGCCTCTATATTTATCTACCCTTCTTCTCTCTCCCTTCTTAATCAGCGGCACAACCAGCCCTG
>JAUMHM010064524.1:0-14364 GCA_032362435.1 Melikaiella ostensackeni
TCAGTAGGCTCTCAAATGTATACTAATAGAGAAATCGACTTGAAAATTGATATACAAGCTAGTGAGATATAGTACTACAGATACAAGCTAAAAATTAGACCTGCTGGCGCCATCTTTAGGTCAGGCCGGAAACTTTTCACCCCACCCTCGTAAGAGTGCAGCCAAGTTACTGGGAATTGTCACGATTTCTACTGCGTTTCAAAGAGATAAGTCGACATCGAAGGATGAACGACTAAAAATTTCGGACGAAATAACTCGTGGCCTCAATAGTCTGGCTGCAGAAGCAACAGACAATCAATTCATCTGTCGTGAAAAATTGATTGATTGCATTACAGAATCTTGGAAAGATAATAAGCAAGTTTCGATCGGAGAAACCATCGCTGAAGCTTCAAATAATAGTAGCCTGGAAAAGAATGAAAAATCTTCAGTTGTTCTTTTTAAAGACGCTAAATTTAGAAAAATTCGACTAAAATTGAAATTATTGTCAACCTTGTGTAACGATGCAGTACATGACATTTATAAGCCACGATTAGAATTGTTAGAATCACTTAAATCAATTTGGGAAAGTAACAATGAAGCGTTTTTAGTTTCTTTTGACGACAATAACAAATTATTGTTCAACTAAGACGACGAAGGTAATAACAATATTACTGCTGTTGAAAAAAATCAGAAAAAAATCGAAAGATTTAGAGAATGAAAATATTACGTTAGGTGCAGATGCAGACGTTGCAAGTAATAACCACATAATTACTCCTGAAAGCGATGGAAATGAGTCGAATAACTCAGAGATTGGTAATTTTGCATCGGATGGACTTGTAGAATCCATTTAAACACGAGAATTTGTTAAAGACACTAAATTTTTTTAGAACTTCGTCATGCCTGAGGCATACAAGCCACGTGGCAGGCCTAAAAGCGCGTAAAATACAGTTGTCGGATTAAAGCGATTAGCGACGAAAAAAAGAACATCGTATTCTAATGCTTACAAAAAGATTGTTATTGAGGGTCCTGATGGTAAGCCTGTGCCTTTCATAAAAAAAGGCCAATTCAAAAGGGCGTTGAAATTTTGAAATGGATTTTTTTTTGTGGAGGACGTAGAAGTTGTTTAAAAGCAATTGCAGAGGGTGTTCTGATAGAAAAAGCGATATTTACACTTGCGGAATTTGTAATTTACAATTAAAAACCTCAGTTGAAGGCAACATTATTGTTGAAAACCCATATACAATGTGGTTATTGTTTGCTTTGGTATCACCATTATTGTACTTTGCGTACAGGGAAAATCCCACAACGTGTTCACTGGAAGTGTTGCAGTTGTAGGAAAAAGTAAGCGGAAAAATAGGTTTCAAATAGAACCAAAAAGCTTTATTAGACTGAATTAATTTCAAATCAGACAGGCATCATTTTTCCACTTCAGTTTTAACTTTCTCTTCTAAGCCTCATTTATTATAAATCCACCCGCTTTACTTGAATTAAAAGTATTCACATTTAGCCGGGCTTATTGGCGTATATAATCAGTGGTATCCACTTTCTTTTGCAAAATGGAAAATAAATATTAAATAAAAATAAATGTTTTAAGTCCTTACTCTTAACCCGACCGTGTAGTCAAAGCTAAACGTACGGACAGTATGTATTATTAGCCCGGCCGTTTGGTCAAAGCTGAAATAATTGTTTGCTTAGGTTTCGCTATCCTTTACAAACCAAAAACAATGGTAATGTTAATTTATTAAAAAGTTTCAGAAATATTCAAGAAATTTAATATGAGGGATTTTACACTTAAGCAGTAATGAATCTAACCATCAATATCGATTTCATCATACACGCAAAAAATTTATAGCTGAGCCAATGATATCTATCCTTGATCTGGCCACGAATATCGTTTGAAACGAACCAACGATATTGGCAAAATCTTTGAAATAGGGATTTGCAGCATAATTTATTTTGACCATTATTATAAATAAATTTCATTTTCAAATCGTTAAAACAAAGATATTATATTTGTTTTCGTGTCTCGAAAATATTGCAATTCAAAACAACACCGAATTCGGCGTACTTTCGAGGATCGGCATTTTACCGAGAATTTTACACAGGGAGAGGTTCGAAATTTATAATTGATTTTACAGTTTACGTTAAAATTAGTCACTGTCCAGTATAACGGAAATTCCCGTGAGGCTATAACCGGCAAATTATAACGCTAGGGCTAGAATTACGTAAATTCACGTTAAAATAGACCTGGATGAGCTGAGAATGGGTCAGTCTTACAGAAATTTTCGTAATAGTAGACAGTACGTTGAAATTATAAAGATTAAAAAAGCCTGAAAGGATTGAAAATAAGTGTAATAGCAGAACTTCTTTTTGAATTTTTCAATTTCTCCAAAGTTGGATTAGAACTTATATCATTTATCCGTATTTCTCATTAACTGAAAAAATTCCACATATCATGGCTCTGTGAATTTCTTCACCTGGGGTGATTGCTAGAGAGATTGATCAGCGACCCCTGTCGGAGCGGTGTTGTGGGACGAATGTATCGTCTGAATGAACAACACGCGACATCTAGATTGTTCTAAAACCTGTTCCTTCTCCTACACATCCCTTACTTACCCTTACCGTATAAATTCCTTGATCTCTGGTAGTATAATGATATCTTCCAAACATTTTATGGTATTCCAAAAAATGTCGAGAGATTTCAACGTATTGCAATGGATTTTGAAGATTTTAAGGGATCTCAATTCATTTCAACAAGGAATTCTAAGAGATTCCAAGGGAATTTATAGACTTTCATAGCATTTCAATGATTTTAAGAGATTTCAAAGAATTTCATAGGATATAAAGTTTGCAAATAATTTCAAAAGATTTTGTGCGATTTGAAACATTTTTAAGTGATTTTACTGAATTCTACGGGAGGTTTACACCAGATTTCAAGAGTATTATTCAAGCCCTCGTTACTGTTATATCATATATAATTCATCTCTATCCAAACAATATTCTTTATAAATTATCCATTGTTATTATTATTCTAATCAAAATTTTTATAAAATCAAAGATAAAAGTCGGCTCAAATCCATTTCAAAATCCACTGTGAAATTTTCATTGTTCAAAATGAGATGCAACAAATTTCGTCAGAAGAGTTTAATCCCGTTAAATTTTGTTTAATGTCATTGAATTTTATTGGAAATGGAATTCAATGACATTCAACGGGATTAAACGTAATATTCTTATGTACATTCTTATGGAACTTTTTACAAAGATGCGAATGCAACACAGTATTTATGCTAACTTGATACTGGAGGAACAATTAGTATATATTTTTTAATAAATGATAATGATAAACCTTAGATATATATATATATTGGTTTTGGCTAATTTTTGTTAAATGCCTAAAATTATACATTTTTACATTTAAGGGATTTTCATATATGATTTCAAATATTTCAGAGTATTTCAAGTCTTTTGAAAATTTTCCCAGATATTTTAAAGTTTTAAGGTTTTCAGAGAAATCTCTGAGGGATTAAATGAATTTCAAAGAACTTCAACGTATTTCAAAATCGTTCTAAACATTTCATGGGATTTTCAAAAACTAAATTTTCCTTTTTGAAAGATTTCAGTTTGAGTATTTACTTGTGTCTTAACTACTGTACAACGAAATTCCGCATTCCGTGAGTGGGCTCCTCCTGCGAGGGGCCTCCTAAGCTGAGCAGCAAAAATTTATTTAAGCTTTTATTTTTAAATTCATTACTAAATTTTGTTCACTACTAAGCAATTTATAACTCGGCCTTTCTCTCTTATAGGACAAAGCTTTGTATTATATGAACTGCCCTTTTTTTAAAGGGACCTCGTAAAAAATTTGTAGGGGGACTCCACGTTTCTAGTTACGCCACTGGAGTTTTCACGATATTAAAAAATGTCCCAAACAGGTATTGTTTAAATTTCCAGCTCTTGAATTATGTACAAGAATTTCTGAATCGTCCAAATTTATAATACTTCTAGATTAAACGGCTTTAATATTTATATTTCATTCTTTGAAACTTACTTCTGAATGTAAATATGAGATAACGACATTATTACTTGATAATGAAGTTCCGTAATACTTATTAGTTACACTCTAACTAAATTTCTAATTGCTACATTAATCAGTAATCCATCTTTTTCGAAAAAATGAGACTCTTCGATACTCTGGTCTTCACCTTGGCAATCATCCTTAATTCTATCGGTGAATATAATAATATAATATATCGATAATTCCATTGCTTCAAGATGCAAAAAAAAGAATTATTCACATACTTCATCTCTTTCATCTTATTTTATTTACGTGATTAATAATGTGTTCATTAATGTGTGCGCACACTTAAGCAAAATAAACTTGTTATTTTTCTACTCTTCCATTACAGTGAAACACTAAAATATTACTACTAGGTATGGCTATTAAAGAACCGAACTGATGCTCTCACAATTTTCATTAACCAAATTATTCGATGGAGATGTTATTTCTTTCAGTTTAGTCCCCTTCCCGATCCCTACACCGCTACATACGAATATTCCATTGTTTAAAGCAATGTTTCAGGTCCTTTTCAGAGAGGTCTTTCATGAGCCGCGCCGCTTTTTCCTTCACAGCATCCACCGACTCGAATCTGATTCCTTTTAGCTCAGACTTGATCTTCGGGAACAGAAAAAAAAATCACATGGGGTAGATCAGGTGAGCACGGTAGGTGCTCCAATATGGGAATCTTATTCTTCGCCAAAAACCTCTGGACAGACAGCGCCTTGAGTGCGGACGCGTTGTCTTGGTGAAGAATCCACGAGCCGTTCATCCACATTTCAGGTCTTTCTTTTCTTACGCGTTCACGAAGCGTTTCTGTAAACGTTTTTTTAAAAACGTTTCTGTAGCGGATTTCCCAGGTTTACCAAGAAACTTCAAGTTGACGCGCTGTTCTACTTTCACACTCAACATAAATCCGGCGGAGCTCAGGTAGACGGTCAACTTCGAACAAAGCTTATTGTCGTACTAAAGGTCGAACAACCTATAAATCCGTAGAGTGGGGGAGGGAGAGAAGACAGATCAATATCTAACCCTGCTTGTTATTGCCGAGGCCCCAAGGAAGCGGCAAACAAAATCAGTCCAGTTATTTAATAGCCACACCTCGTACTATATTAGCCAAATACTCAATTATCAATTCAGTTAGTACAATATTCACTAATTCAGATTTATGGAGTAGGGAAAGTTCAGTTTACGGAAGAATTGGAAAAACATAACTACTTGTTCTTCGTTTTTTATAAACTGAGTTTCCGTCACTCTTAAGGAAGTACCCTCGGTACGTAGCAAGTCAGTTGAGAGAACGCTTCGACTTGTTATTGACTAACATAGTCACAGTCATAAGTTTGGCAACGTCGCGCTTCTACCCTGCCCTCCTCCGGGCCCGCATGTAGCAGTCTCAGTCTGCTTGTGATACGCTTTGTATTATACTAGAGCACGTGGAGCGGATGCGACGTTGCCATATCCTCAGTTCGCTGACGTCAGTCATACATTTACGGTATAAATTATTCTTTTACTATTCTTATAGACTCTGAATGATAGTTTTCGAAGCAGATAGGATTTGGGAAAATATTCTATATATCTCAGAATTATTTCAGCCTTTTTTTATTTTCCAATCTTTTTATATACTACAAAAAGTTCGTCTTCTCATAAGATCACATGTTATGTTCAATCATTGATTTTTCGATTATGAAGCTCTGAGAGGTTCAAAATTTTAACCAGAGCTTCAGTGCATTTCAATACAACTGTCATCCAAGTATCAAACGATTCTCAGTTGTAATTCTGTTACCGAGGGTACTCCCTTAGAATTCTTAAGAACATCTTCTTAAAGAATTTTCATTTGAAAAATTTATTTTTCAACAGCATATTATAAAACGTTACTATTATTCGGAATTATTGGCATACTTAATGAAAGCTAGAAGCTATTTTTTAAAGTAATTTTACAATTGCCTAATCACTTAATTACCTTTCTTGAACATAAATAATTTCTAATCAATTTAACAAATAATCATTGTTTTAGCAATCGTATTATAACTTTCTAAAGAAGAAAATACTTAACAATATGCGACATCATGTGAAAGATTCGAAAAAAGTAGAATTGTCTCAAAGTTTCCCATGAAAAGCCGAAAGAGAATACTTATCAATTGTTTAAACAATTAAAAAATGTCCTTAAAATTAGGATTTTTCAAAAATTTTGATATGTCTTAAGCAAAAAAAATGCTCCTAACATCCATTAAGTGCAATGAAGTGTGTGATTAATCCCAGAAAATGTTTTTTTTCGACATTTCTGCTAATTTCTTTAAACATGAATTATTAACTACTACTTCTAATGCTTGACTTATTACTATAGTAATTTGAATCTTTAATACATAAGTTCATTATCCATTTGTGCATCGCGCTCTCATAGGAAGAGGTTTGTAATGACGTAAATTTCCAAATATACTTTTTTGGCACATGTTGATATAGTTCGACCCCAAGAGCTGAAAAATTCAATTCCTAACTAATTATTCATGCGCGCGCGCGCGTTTGTGTGCTTGTGATTTTTTTCTGTTCACCGTATCTCGAAAAATAAGAAAGCTATGATCATAAAGTTTGGACAAATTACCTCCAATCGATGCCCAGATTGGATGAGATTTCGAACTAGATAGACCAACTAGAAGTGTTTTTTTTTGCGTTCAGAAATTGAAAAAAAAATTGTTTACCTTGTTTGTATGAGAAAAACTTTTTTGATATTAGGAATTATACAGTACTGTATCTGATATTTGTTTTCGGGTCTTTGAAACGCGTCAAATAACCTGTTGACGAACATTCCATGACCTCTTATGATTTATCAATACCGATTAATAAATTTAAAAAATATATTGTTCATCTTGTTTATATGAGGAAAACTTTTTTGATGTTAGGAATACGACAGTACTATATGTTATAATGTTGTTGTTCATATCTTCGAGACGCATGGATTTACCTATTCAAGAACCTTTCACGACCTTCCATGATCTACCAATACCGTTTTTCAATTTTTAAATAAAATTATTTATCTTTTCTATATGAGGATAACTTTTTGAATATTTTTAATGTTTTTGAATTTTTTGAACGTTTTGTGAACCTCTTTATTGAAGGCTCTGGTTTTAAAATGCTACACGCGAAGTTCAGTCATTTGTGGCAAGCTTCGTGCAACACCAATATTTTAGAATAATTGAAATGATAACAATATTAACGATGAGTATTTTATTTTCACTATTATATTTTCGTTAAGAGATACATTTCCCAAAAAGTTGAGCTTCCAAAAGAAAACAGGATTCTAGATGTGCGGCCAATATTTTCAAAGTTTTCTTCATTTGACAAAGATTCTGCTCGTGAAGGAGGTATCATATTCTTTCCCAAGTAGAGACACATGCTCTTGCTGTAAACTAAACAGTTTTAGTCCGAGATCCCACTGCAAAGTAACTTCACCAAACTGTTAATAAAAAAAGTCGCATTGAAACATGTGTATCATGTACACCTTAACACGAAACGGCTAGGTTGTTTAAGCAAAGCCGGGCCCTAACGTTATCAGTTATTTATTGAAAATTTTAAAAATGGAGATAATTACATATGAGATTTAATAAGACAAATATATATAGTACTAATCGGAAGTTGACAACTAGACAAATAAAAAATTGTATGGTTATCAATCCTCAGGCGGGTCTAAGCAAGGGTTGTTTAAACATTCATGTAAATATTTTTGCGAAAAACTTCACCGGCTGTTTAATGAAACAATATATGCATCAATCGAAAGCTTACGATCTATGCTTGAAGGTGATTTAAGGTTGTCTGTGAAATTCCGGGTCTAATGTTGGACAACCGTTTGCTAAAACTTTACATTTTGCGCGCGCGAGAGAAAGAGAATGGAGAACCATATCTCTTTCTATCTAAGTAGATAATGTATCACATGGTAGCAAAGCATCTCTTAGATTATTATAGGTTAGACTAAAAGTGTGAATCAGAAGGCTATATATTATAGCATGCTACGCTCCAGTATATGGTGACAGTAATGATATAAAGGATACCTTTTGGGACTTGTAAAATGTTATTATAGGTACTTGCAATCCTCCGGAAAGGATCATTCTACTCAGAGATATGAATGGCTGGGTTGGAGTGCAACGCGAAGGTACTTGGTCATTTTGGAGACCCACAAACGGACGGTAACGGGGAGAAATTAGTCAGCTTGTGCTTAGAAAAAAGCTTGTTTATTACAAATAGATGGTTCAGACATAAAATGATCTATGTGTATACTTGGTGCAGAGGGGAAAGCCACAGTATGATTGAGTTTGTTGTAGCGGATGAAAGACTGAGAGGTCTAGTAAGTGATATAAGGCTTATGAGAGGCTCTAAATGTGGAACGCATCACTACCTCATGGTTTCAGAAATGAACCTAGGTAAAGGATGGAGAAGAAGAAGTATTAATTATAAGTAAGCAGACGCGAGTTAAGATAGAGAATTTGCAGAAACCAGAAGTACAAATAGTATATCGTAAAGAGCTGAATAAATATTAGGACATCATGAAGAAGACTGGGAGAAGGAATTAGGCAATAAGAATGTAGAGGGTGCATGGATATTTAAATAATACTACGAGATAGCATCTTTAAGAGTGCATCTGAAGTGTGCGTTACTGCGGCTGTAAGATGAAGACCGGAGATGCTTCAAAGATTGATGAAATCCGCGTAGCTGTTTACGAGAAAAAGCAAGCGTACTCAAGAAAGCTTAATACTAAGGTCTTAGCCATGAGCAAAGGACTAGGGCTGGTAGATGATTATAGGAATAAAAACAGAAAACCAAAGATGCTAGTCAAAGAAAGCAAGAATAAAATCAAAGCGGAAGAAGATAAAAAATGCAAACTGATTTTGAGGAAATAAGAAATCATCTTTGATATGTGTTAAGAAAGTCACGAAACAAGGTACTGGCACTGAGATAGTCAGAATTAAGACTGCTAATGGTGAAATAATATGGGATACGGACAAAGTGAAAGACTATATGAGTGACTTTTTCAAGAAATTTTGTGGAGGTCAAGCTATGGACGATAACAATTGTGGCACAAAAAAGGATACGTTAGACATTCCCGTTGTAGGTGGTTGTAGGTAAGGCTGCTGGTATGGGTGGTATCACCGCTGAAATGCTTAAGAGTGGTAGCGGATATTTGTTTGTGTACTGAGCGAATTTATGAATATGTGTTCTGAGAACGGTGAAGTTCCAAATGATTGAAGAAAAACGATTATTGTTCCACTCGAAAGGGAAAAGAGTGATAAAGATGACTGTACTAATTACAGAGCGATTAGCTTACTAAGTACCGTGGGCAAAATATTTACGAAAATACTTATTGGTAATGTCATGGGAATAACAAAAGAAGGGATCTGGGAAGTCCAATGTGGATGTTTTCCAAGAAGATCATATGCGGATTGGATATTAAGCTTAAAGCAAATCATAGAAAAAAGTTTGAGAGTAAGCAAAAAATTTTTCTGTGCATTTGTTGATCTGGAAGAAGCTTTCGAAACGATGGATAGAAGTAAACTTTGGGCACTCCTGAAAGTGTATGGAGTGAATGGCTGACTTCTCAAAGCATTAAAAGCAATATATAATGGCAGTAAAGTGAGTGTGAGAGTAAATGCTATGGTTTGATATTAAGCAAGGCGCTGAGTAAGACTGCAGTATGTCCTCTTGGAAATTCGATATGTACATGGACAAATGTCTAAGGGTAACGAAGATGGTGTTGATCTCGGAACAGTGAAAGTGCGTCGGCTGGCGATTGCAGACGACAAGATTGTTACGGCAGAATCAGTCGATAATTTGCAAATAATGAGCAGACTGGATATCGGCATGAAGAGTATAGGTCTTAAAATCACCGTGTTTAAAAGAAAAATTATTATGTTTGAAAGAAGGCGTTAAAAACAGTATGCAAGATTGCCTTAAACGCAGAAAAGATAGAACATGTTTATGACGTCGTGTATCTTGGAAGCTTATTTACTGCTGACAGAAAGATAGATGCAGAGATATCCAGACGTATAAACGAGGGTAAGAACGTTATCGGCGGTGTACGAGCCATGACTAGAAGTAAAAATGTAACGAAAAAAGCTAAAATTTCAATGTATAATTCTGTTCTTGCAGCCACTGTGGTGTATGATAGCAAGACTTGGGTTTATCAAGAAAAGAACAGGAGTAAAATCAGTAATGATTGGGGTTCTCAAAGAATGTGTTGTAGAAGAAACATTGACTGACAAAAGTGAAAGAAATTTGCTGTGATGGTTTGGTCATGTTGAGAGAATGAGTGAAGGACGTTTAACGAAATGAGTGTATTAAGGTAAGGTGAATGGTAGTGTACCCAGAGGTAGACCGAATAAAGTATCCTTGGTATGTGTTAATGAGATTCTTAAGGGAAGAGATATAAAAAGTCGTAAAAACAACAGAACTTGCATGAAAAAGTGTATGGATGTGAAGAAAGTAAAAGATGTATGCAAGGATAGAGATGTATGGAGGACAATTGTTTATAAGAAGAAGAGCGACGCCTGAAACGAAAGGTTTTGGATACTAATGGACTCTCGTGTTGAGCTTGGCTTAGTGGATGTGATTGGGATAAAGAGTATAAATCTTCATATGGGTTAATCGGTCAGATTGAGTGTTTATATATGAATCGTGATGTATGATGGCTCCGTGAAGCTCTTGACTTGAGGTGATTGCTAGAGAGATTGATCAGCGACCCATGTCTGAGTGGTGTTCTGGAAAGAGTGTGTCGTTTGAATGAACAACACACGAATTGTAGATTGATCTAATACTTATCTCTTCTCCTACACATCCTCTACTTACCTTTGCCTTATAAATTTCTTGATCACCGGTAGTATAAGGAGGCGAGAACCAAACAAGTTACGCTTATCCCGAAAAGGATTTAGCTTAATGATGTACTACTAATAATAAAAATTAAAAACCGTACTGTATGAGCTGTAATTGTTCGCATATTCAAATCGTCTTGAACGATCTATTGAGGAATCTTTGACGACCTTTCATGATCTACCAGTAGCGATTTATAAAATTTTTAAAAATTGGTTATTTCGTTTATATGAGGAGCAATTATTTAATATTTGAAATGTAACACTATTATTTCTCAAAATTTTGTTCGTTGCTACAAGACACATTGATTGACCTTTTGATGGTCTCTCTGATTTTCTGGAAAGAAGATTTTCTGTATGAGATAGAAACATCAGCTTTTGATGAAACAGGTTTCATTTTTTTATTTGTAAGTGAAAATAAATCTTCCTCTGTTAGGAAGTGAATTCATTAGATGCTCAGAATGCTTATTAAGTGAGCACAATTAAACACATCCATAATGAATACATACATAGTACTTCGCAGCGCTATTTTAGAATTTTGTTTAACGCTTGTTTTCACAGAATACCAAGCTCAAAATTCCACATTAAGTGCCAATCATTGTATCGATTACCTTAATTGTTTATCCAATTTTTCCGAAATCTGAGCTTTCTTCATAGGTATAGAAATCCCATGTTATTTCAAAAGCCACAGTATTTAAGATAACCATCTGATTCAGAATATTGCATGCCTCTACTTAATCGTTCTGATCAAAATATATTATTAAAATTCATCCATATCTGTTTTCTCTTACATAATTAGGTTCGCAATCCGGCCTACTTAAAAGGCTATGTAGTAGCTCATGTCTTTCTGGCGGACCTTCTTCTCCTGGAAGATCTCGTTCTCCTTCTCCTCCTCCCAGAAGGCCCGATGCTCGCGGAATTTTCCCTATTCATAACACCGGATGGGAAATGAAAGCCGAATACTCTTTTCCTGCTAATCATGTTCTAGTAAAATCAAATAGCTCGCCTGCAGGCTTTGGATTCGTAGAACCATCTAATATATATATTACCTTAGGAAACCAATATCATGACGTCTTTGGAATTTTTGGGCAAAAAGGTCGTCTTTTTGCACTATATAATCAAAGACATCAAAAGGCGACAATAAACATGGTAACCGGGCATGTGAGGAAACTTGAGGATGACGAAATCGCGTCTATGGATAAGGTTACTAATCAGAGAGATAGCGAATCTAACGATGAGAAACTATATATAGTCCGGGCACGAACCACTAATAAAAAGTTAACCATTTAGGCTATATCACAAACACTCTTCTCAAACTTTCACTCCAACATCTGCTGTATCGCAGGGCTCAAACTTAGATACACTATTCTTTGTGGTTTATATTAGTGATTTGTCAACCATGATGCATTGCCATCATTATATGTATGCAGATGTTTGATTGTCACAACCAGTTTTAGATTTTAACTTGTGTTACGCATTGTAAAGTAATTTGAATAAATTTGAAGACTAATGCATTGCAAACAACCTCGAACCTTACATTCAAAAATGTAAAATCTTGTCATTCTTCAGAGGCTGCAACACACCAATCTTATATGACTATGAATAAACAATCCAAGGTGTGAAGGTTGAGATAGCGTTTACCATAGTAGATCTTGGAATAACATTCAATCCATGCCTCACTTTTAAAACTCGTATCGACAAATTGTTATCAAGCGTGAATAAATCTCTAGGATTTATGTTGAAAGCAAGCAGACACTTTAGAGATCCTGCTACTTTTAGAATTATTTTTAATACATTGTTCAGATCAGAGTTGGAGCATAGATTCGTAACCTGTTCATCACACTTCCAGAATAATATACAATTTCTACACTGAAGAGAACATGGGACTTATCCTTCAAACTATAACGTTCGAGGTTCCAACATATGTAATAAGAAGTGAACAGCATATCTACGTGTCTCCAAAACTGATCCACCAATCGTTAGTGCACACTACCTGTATGTGCACGAATCCAAATAAATTTGATGAGAAAACTCAACATGATATAGACCTGTTTGCAACTTCCATTGAAATATTTTGTAATGCGGTACACAAATATATTTTACTCGTCGAAGCCTAAAAATACATAAAACGAACATGTACAATATTTACAACATATGTAACATATATACATATGTGCAAATAACTTTAAGTCCAAAGTACTTCTGTAAATGGTATTTGACCGATGAGCTTAATAAACTGAAATGAAATGAAATCACTATCTATGCTCAAAAAATTGACCTTCTGAAATGCATAACTAGTAAAACAATGATGTTTCAATTGGCAAATAAAACCAGAAAGCAGACAAACCTACATTTTTGCAACCTAAACGTCAGCCAGTAATGTGTTTTTCCATTTTCGGTTTTATTTTTGAAACTCATGTGGGTGATTTTCTATATTAAGGACACTTTTAACAGGAACAACTTTTTCGTAAAAGTAATTTGAAATATGTTTTTTTCTTATCCGAAGTTTTCATTGGTGCTAGAATAAGAAATTTTAAAAGTATTCGATCTTAAAAATATTTCTTTCATGTTTTTTAAAAAGACTTTTTTGTAAAACTCATTGGTCATTTTTCATTAGTGAGAATTTCAAAATTCATGTTGGCTTATCCAATATAGAGAAGTAAAAATTTTAAAATGGTCTCAATTTTATTAAAATGAGTATTCGAAGGTTTTTGGGGTGGCTCATTGATGAGCCAACTCCTGCCAAAGCCAAACCCCTTCTGTGGTGCAGGAAACCTTGCAAAGTGCCTTGTTGAAATCCTAATCTCTATTTTTGGAAACTTCAATAGAAACTCAAACGCTGCTCGACATTCCTGGACTATATGGGATCGTAAAACACACGTGCTCTCAGTTTTTCCAGAATCAGTTGTTGCGTTTGAAATTATTTTTTCTGCTTTCTGATGTAGATTGTATTAATATTCATTTTGCGGAAAATAATAAAGTACCATTACTGATTTTATTTTCATTTTATTAAGAAAAAAAAACCCTCTTAAGTATTAAAGATCATTTAAGACAAAATTAACGTACAGTAAAAAGCAAAATATTTCATGCTTTAATCTGTGAATTCATATAAATTTGATTATGTAGTATGTTCTCCATATTTATGAAAAATCAACCTTTCAAAAAAAGACCATTATCGAGAATGCATAAAAATTAACTTCACAAGAAACACCATTGTAAAGAATACATATGTATTTTAAGTATCTTCCTCAGACTACCATTTTGTATAGGCAGTGTGAGTTTTTATTTCATTCCTAGAAAGACTTTCATTAATGTGTAGAAGTCATACACGTATACACTTCTAGCAAACCTGTTTTAGGTACGTACAAGGGTGCCATTGTATCATTTTTTAGTTTATTAAAACATTTTTTAATTGTAAAGATGCCATTTAACTTCTTGTATTCTGTAAATGCACAAAATTATACAACGTGTATTAGATATCAC
>JAUMHM010064534.1:0-11389 GCA_032362435.1 Melikaiella ostensackeni
AATGATGCATCTCTTTGCAAGTATTAAAAATGAGTTTTCCACATATCATCGCAGGTCAAGAGGCGCCAATTATCTCAGAGTGAAAGATATATCTTTCAGATGTTCACAGTGCGGGAGAGGATATAAATTTGAGCAAAGCTTCCTGAAATATTTGAGATTTGAGTGTTCGGGCCAAAAAAAATTTGTTTATGAAATTTGTCACGGCAGCTTTACTCAGAATGTTAGCCTATGTCGTCATATGATGAGAAATCATAATATTCATTAACCACCTGGCCTACCTGGCGTACGAAAAAAAAAATCTGCCATGAAGGACGAAATGCGAAAAAGAAAAAAATCGCTATCATGAATTATTATCTGTAAAATAAATGATTTTGAACACTTAAAGTGAAATATCTCAGTCAATGTATAAGATATGTTGACCAAGCTTGGTGGGTATTCGGATGCCACCACAGGACGAAAATTCTTTAAGTTTGGAAAGATATTAATTGAAAATTGAAGAAATGAGCTGTAATCTAATTCTCAAAAAAATATAAACTTCTTAATAAAAAGTCTTATGCAGGCTATAATTTTATTTCAATGATTATAAAACTTGAACAAACACATCTCATTTTACGATTCTACATATTAATCAGGATGAAATCGTGAGAAGCGTGATTTTTGAAATGCAGACCAAGGTACAGCTTACACGCTTCTACCAAATGAACTCAGGATTTTTTTATAAAGATTTCATCAGATTCTAAAATTAGTTTTAATGAGAAAATTGTTCACAATAATTATTCTATAAGCTTGAGTGATATTAATTGGAAATCGGTAAAATCCGTTGAACCCAAAATGTAAAAAAAAATGATTAAGAAAAAGTCAACTGTAGATTACAATTTTATTCCAATGCTGTGAGAAAAATTTATTACTTTATGTGGATTTGTTATTATTGCGAAAGAAATGAATGAAATCCCAACTAAAACACTACTTGTGAAAAAATTCCGCCAAATACATGACCATTAATATTTTATTTATTCATTTTAAAAATATTCAAAGTTGTGAAATCAAGAAATAAAGCCAAGTACGAACAGTAGAAAATATATAAATAGGACTGTATTTTAATAAAAGGAATTAGTTCAATGAATTAGTTTGTAAAATAATTTTTTTTCGTTAAAAAAAAAGAAAATTGATAGTGTAGAGGAATAAAAAAATTCGTGGGCCTATTATTTTCTCTAAATAATAAACATAAGTGTGCCAACATAACAATGATAATAATAATAATAAATTATTATATTACAGGCCCGCCAAATATTTTTTTTTATTCTGCTGCACTATACATTTTTTTTATCAAATAAAAAATTATTTAATAACCTAATTCATTGAACTAATTCCTTTCAGTAAAAAAACACTTCTATTTATAGGTTTTCTACTATTCGTAATTGGCTTCATTTTTTTTATTTCACAACTCTGATTACCTTTAACATAAATGAATAAAACATTGATAGTCATATACTTGGCGGAATTTTTCACGCTTATTGTTTTTGGTGGGATAGTTTTCACTAAAAAGATCATTAATATTATTTTGATTTACTCGATTTAACCTACGCAAAATAGAAAAAAAAAGTAGGCATAGTTTATACTGTTTATATAATTTTTGAATACCATATTAGTAAAATAATGTACAATTTTAATCACATATATATGTTATAAATATGACAATCGTCAGCTTTCATATATTAACTAGTTGGATATCATTTCACTCATTTGGTCATTCGACTGTTGAAGTGCATGTTTTTGTATTTTGCATTTGTATTTGAAATTTATTTATGTTCTTCAAAAGATTTATTTTAATTATCTCAGAATCTGAAAAGGTTGAATTAAATAGGCTAAATTTGTGTTCATAATCCGAACACTTTAATAAATTGTATCGTAATTAAAATCAAAATATTATTCAAACGAAACTCTGTAAAAAGTTTTTTATTTTGATGGGTTCTAAAAGAAAATACGCAACTCATGGCGACGAATAGAAACTACGCAGCTCCAGAAATATCACTTTTTCAGAAGATGATTACGAACGTTTAATAAAAGTTCACCATTTAAATTTGATAATTCACGAAAAGAATACTCTTTTTTCTTTTGTAAATTATCAAATTTGAATTTTGAACTTTTATTAAAAGTCTGTAATCATCTTCTGAAAAAGTGATACTTTTGGAGCTGCGTAGTTTCTATTCGTCACCGCGAGTTACGTACTTTCTATCTGTCGCCGTCGATGTGATTTTACACAGCTGCCGTAAAATTACCAACAGCATCGTTGTGAATTTACGTACTTTCGTAAATTTACACTGATGGACTGTGTGATTTTACGAATCTCAGGTCATTTTCAGCAAATTTTTTTTTACAGTTTACGAATTAAGATATCGAGTTGAAATTTTTGGAAATTAGTTAAAAGGCACTAAGGAACTTTTGTATGGTTCTAAATTTCTGAAACTACAAAAAAAATGTTAATTTTGAATTTTTTAAAATTTGGTTTGGATTTTGAAAAATTTAGGACCATGCAAACGTTTCTTAGTGCCTTTTATATAATTTTCAACTCGATATCTCAATTCGTGTGGACGTGAGTAGTTGCAAAAAAAAGTCAGTAAGGTAGGAATCGGATAAGTATAGCATGGCCTTATTATTTCATTTCATTTCGTTCGTGCCTCTGTAAATATTACGTGATTACTGAATAATATTAAAAAATATTTATGGTCGTGGAATGGAAATTTCTGTGAAGCTAAAAATACGAGATTCGTCTTTGCGTTTATTTGTTATCAGATGCAACGTCAGATTCCAAAGCAGGGAACTCCATTTTACATATGAAAAATCCAACCATTAATTTTTTTTATGTAAAACATTTTTGCTATAATAAAATTAAATAATTCAGACAAGTTTTTCTGTTTGTGAATAAAAAGCAAATAACTCTCAATCATATCGGGGATCACAGACCGTCCCCTTTTTTATAGGGTGTCCAGCGTAAGGAAAACGTGTCAAAAATTGGAATTGTACGGGAATTTTATACGGGATTTTATTTTTCAAGCAGGAATTTTTTATGTTTCATGCATGGAGCAGGATGGAAACTTTCTTTGTTATTTGAATCACTGTCCTTTCACTAAATTTTCTACCAAAAAGTACAAAATGGCTTGGGACTGTTTAAACGATTCAGAAAGATAAAACATAAGCTTGATAATAAGAAAGGAAAGTTTTGCCAACAGAAATTAAAACTAAAAAGAAAGAACATATTGAAAGAACACGAAGTTTACTATTACAGGGTATCTACTAGCCAGGAAAACCGAGATATAGCCGGGTTATTAAAATAAAACCGGGAATACCAATTAAAACCGCGTGAATCACATTTAAAGTTTTCTAAAAAGGGATATTTTTTATTAATCGTGATAACAAGACCAATAAATTAAAGAATTATAATAAATATGATAAAAAATGTATTCAGAAATTATAAAATTTAAAAAATCTTATAACGATTAGGAGCAATGTTTAAGCCCTGAACAAAAGGTATAATCTAAGAGATATAATGGTTAATAATTATTATGAAATTCCACTTTGTTGCGCAGCCTTTTTAAATTTGGATCCTTTCATCATTTTCTGAATGTTTTTAAAAATATCGATTCTTCAAAATAACATTTGTGTTGTATTTTCGGTATCAGGACATACTGTTCATTGATATTTTTAAAATAACCTTGTAGATTATTTCCGGTTGTTGAATCAAGATTGGTTGAAAATTCCTTTAGTGATTTTTCTAAAATCAGCACTGGAAATTTAAACATTTTTGAGTTTTGCTGAACCGAGTTATTGTGTTACTCGCTTAAGATAATTGATGGAAATTGTACATTAGGGTCTGTCAAAATGAATACAATTAGATTATTCGATGTCCTAATTATCTGCGTAAATTTAGTTAAAATCCTAATTGTTTTTTTTTATAAACATATCTTTGGTTAATTATTTTTGTTATTGTAGTAATTACAAAAACCAATATAAATATTATTTATTATAGTACTAAGTGAATTTTACATTAACTATGTTATAATTCCATGTAGTTATAATTAAACTGTCATAAAAAAAGATTAAAGATAGTTTTTCGTTATCACTCTTCAATATTTATATAATCATTTAACACATATTACATAAAAGGGGGATTTGATTATATGAAATGTTTGCTTTTCATTATTCCTTTGAAATCTTTTGGTATCTTTTTAATTTTTCTGAAAATATAAATATGCATATATTATTAATAATTATTATTTTTAAATGTTTTGAAATCTTAAAATCTTGACAAATCTTTGTGAAATTTGGGAATATTTGAAATCATTCTGAAATATTTGAAATCTTGGAAACCTTCTGCATTTTATATTTAAGAATTATTTACCAATTTCGTGCTTCTAGTAAGAGAAGATTTGTTATTTACAACCGGGAAATAACCGGGAATTTGGAGGGCGAAATTAGTAGGTACGCTGTATTAAGTTTTGCGCGTTATCAAAATATGTCTTAGAAAAGTATTATTTTTGTAATTTTTATATTTGAAGACATGAGAATGACAACTGAATAAGGACCAAAAATGAAATTTTACAGAATGAAAAAAAAGTTTTCTGTGGTAGGTTTTCAAACATAAAATTTTGATAAAATTATAGATGTGTTCCCCAAGAACTCTACATTGTAGATGTGTAAACATTAAGAAAGAATTGTGTCTGTGTGGGAGGGGAAAAACGAAATAGTCCTCATCTAGTTTTCCATCTCAAAAATTTTAAAACTGCATATTTTTGACCAAATCACGAAAATATGGTGAGGACTGTTCGGGCCTGTTAAATATGTACAATATATTTATTCTTTGATGCGCCAAAATTTCGAAAAATGTTTGCACTGGAATTGAAGAATTTTATGAAAATATTAGAATGACAACTGGATAAGGACCAAAAATAAAATTATTTTTATACTACATGATAGAAAATTCACTAAAAATTATAGAAGTATGTGGACATTGTTTAAAATGTTTCAGGAAGGTGAAATCATATTTTTTCCTGTGCTTGCGAGCTGAAAACCCAAATGGTGCCCTTATCCAGTTGTCATTCTCATAATTTTACAATTCATTTTTTCGAGTGAAAGTTGAAATGATTTTGACATATTCCTGATGTGAATCGATACATAGAGGTCTGAATTACTTGAAATCGTTAAAAACAGAATTTCAAAATATTAGTCCTTATCCAGTTGTCATTCGTATGTCTGCATTTATTTTCATAGATGTCAGTTTTTTAAAAATTGTTTCTGGAGGCTGGAAAAGTCTTGCCAAAGACTCATTTTTATATACTGCACCATAAAAGACGTTTCACGTTTTACAAACCCCTGTTTTCTACAAAAAAATTCAAGATAACACCTTTCAAAAAACAAGAGGTTTTTCTGATATATTGCGGACTTTTTGCTGATAAAAATTCGTTACAAAAAAATTTGATCTATCTAGGGAATAAAAAATGTAAATGCAGCAAATTTTTTAATTACAGAGGTGTGTGTATTTAAAAAATATATACATATTTCAAGAAATCATTTCTAATGAAACCATCTTAATATTATGTAATATTTACGTAAAATTACATTTCAAAGAAAAGTATGTATAAGTGTATCTGGCTTAAGATATATGGACAGTCTATGTTCCCATTTATTATTTTATACTTCATTTTAAGAAAGCAAATAATTATTCTTTAATCAAGAGGCATTATAATAAATCTCTTATATAATGAGAGATAATAAAGTTGAGCAACTTTAAGAATATTCCTTTTTAAATTTATATTTTCCAAAGCTGCGCAATTAGAAACAAAAGACATATCAATTAATTGATTAGGTATTACTTCAGAATAATCAAAATCAAATATGATTTCAGATTAAAATGTTTGAAATTGGACAATTGAACCGCCGCCTCGTAAAACGGGATATAAAATATTTTGCGAGGAATGGAATGGCCCTGGGCAACTTTTCAAAACATGATTGAATTTTAATTTTTTAAACACCTAATCTTATAGGAAATTATATTGCGCAACTTGTTTTCTAATGGAAAAAAGTTGTAACTCCTCGTTTTTGAAATATGTAAAAGGAAAAAACAAGATTTGTGCAAAGCGTAAAATTTTCGTTTTTTCTAACTTCATGGAACTCTAAATAACAAACTATTCAGAGTTTTTACTTAAAATTGAGAAAGTTTATGTCTAAAACTATACTTTAGCTAGTAGAGTAATTGAAGTTTATCTTCTTCACTATGAAAAAAGTTGTTAGTTTTTTTCTGAGTAAGTGCGTAAAGAGCGTTTAAATATTTTCAATCACAAATTCTATCGACGTAAGTTTAAGCAGTCAAAAACGTTTTGAATTTTGGTTTGCATTGCAAATAGAGAAAAAAATATCGATTTTTACAATTTTATTTTTTACCTCCTTAAAAAAATTTTTCGTTTGCTCGTAGTATCGCTTATATTTAATGCGCAGGGATGCATAAAAGAAAAAAAATTGTTGACTTGTGATTGTTCGTTTACAAAGTATATTTGTGCGTTAAAATTGCTTGCCTTCATCATCAAGATGAGACTTGATCATTAAATTTGTCATTTGATCTTTTTTTTATAATTTTTTAAACAAATTATATCAATAAATGCCTATTATCGGCATTTATGAACGAAGAAGTCATTTTTTCTTCTGATTGTCTACAAACTATCTTGGCAGTGATATGCAGTAATGAAAATTTTCTTCCGATATTTTATGCTTATTTTTTTAACAAATTATATAAACAAATGCCGATTATCGGCATTTACCGGAAAAATAATCGTTTTTTCTGCTAATCGTATTCAAATTATATTAGCTGTGATGTTTATTGAAGGAAATTTGTCATCCGGTCATATTTATATATTTTGAGGTGCTGATTACGGATATAACTTCAAAAATATTCGCAAATGAGATTTCCAAAGTCAATTCGAAAAAATGTTTATGAGATTGCCAAAAATAGTTATTATTGATAATTTTTCGAGCTAGAAAAGGGGTTGGATGTGACAGAACTTGCCCCTTTCCCTTTTCAGCTCGAAAAATTCGAGCTGAAAAGATAAAATCGAGCTGGAAATGGGTTACTCGTACAGAAAATTCCGGAATGGTAGACAGTTCGTGTTTTATAAGTGAATAGGTCTTAAGTAGATTATTATTTTCAGTCGTAAAAAAATCTGTTTAAAATTATAATATATTTTTTGTTATATTTTGTGCATAATTATTTGAAAATATAGGTCATTTACTTAGTCTCGAGTCAGAAAGTATTTTTTCTACTTGCATCAACTTGGAATTATGTCGATGAAAACATTTTTACTGTAAAAAACAAATTTTTCAACTATTATGAATGACCATAATTTCCTTACTCTTCACAGATAATAATTCCCACTCCTCGCAAAATATTTGATATCCCATTCTACGATGCGGCGGTTCAATTTTAACTGATTAAAATACATACATTAGAAAAATAATGTTGAAGTCTTATGGAAACAAAAATATAAAAATAGGAGATTTTTTAAATAGTCATATTTGTGTTTTTTTAAATTACATCTTTCTAGCTCACTTAGAAAAATATTTTGAAAAATTCAGGGTTCTATACTAAAAATAATACACTAGGAAATAATTGACAATAAAAAGGAATCAAAATCTATATAATCACAAAATTATACTTTTAAAAAGTTTCCAAATACAAGTATTTTTTATTTCCATTGTTCATCCATTTTTTAATCTTTGATCTTTTTGAATTTTTTTCTGGTCTGTTGTGATCAGTATAAAGTGCAGAGGTGTCTAACAAATTTTTCAAAGCTAGATAAAAAAGAAATTTTTAAACACAAATGACTCTATAGCTTGTGAAAAAGTTTCAAAGAAGAGGCCCTAATATTAGTTAGGTTTGTTGGGAGTAGAAGATTTGACGCATGTTAGACATTTCTGTAACCCCAATAAATTTTTTCAACCCATCAAACAAGAGACTTTCGTAATCATGTTTTGCTACAAATAGATTGGTAACTTTTGATAAGCCAATTTTTATCTCGACTCCAACTCTAAGAGTTAGGTTTTGTAATACATCCTTGATCTTGTGTCTGATAATAAATTAACGTAAGCGACGAATCTCGTATTTTTAGCTTCGCAGAAATTTTCATTCCACGGTTAAACATTTTTTATGATTACTCAGCGCTATCAAGTAATGTTTATTCGTATTCTTTGTCCACATTGAAAAAGAAGGATGATTTTCTCTTAATTTTATAATTTTAACAATTTTTAAAAACAATTCTCTGGGTTTGGCGATGAGTTGAACAGAAGATTTCACAAATTATGGTTATGACGCAATGTTTTCTCAACTTTTAGACGGTTGCTCTTTCGACGTCGTAGATTTAGTTTCTGCACAGATATTCGCCTTTAAAGTAATTATTAAAGCATACATTTTGAATGGGTCAATCCAGATGTACCCAAACTTTCCGCAGGAAGTGTATAAACAATATTATAAACAATTGCAGAGGTGTTTTACAAATTTTTCAAAGCTAGATAAAAATTAAATTTTGAAACACACAAATGACTATAGTTTGTGAGAAAGTTGTTAAGAAAAGGCGCTAATGTTAGTTTGAGGGCACTTTCATAAAATTTGCGAGATATCCATATGATATAAAAAGATTTAGTTAATAAATGGAATGAAGGCAAGCTACGAATCTTGTATTTATAGCTTTGCAAAAATTTCCATTCCACGAGTATAAATTTTGTATGATCAGCGCTATCAAGTAATATTTATTCGTGTCCTTGTTCCAGAATTAAAGAGTAGTATTTTTCACACTTGACATAATGAATTTTACAATTTTTTTGGAGCATGTTTAGCTTTGGCAATGAGTTGAACGTAAGATTTCACAAATTATGATATGACGCAAAATTATCTAAACTTTCAAATGGTTCTTTTTGATGATCGTAGATTTAGTTTCTGCACAGATATTTGCATTTAAAGTGATGAGTAAAGCATGCATTTTCAATGGGTCAATCCAAATGTACCCAAATTTTCCGAAGGGAGTGTATGAACAATATTATAAACAAGTGCAGAGGTGTTTTACAAATTTTTCAAAGCTAGATAAAAATTAAATTTTTAAACATACAAATGACTATAGTTTGTGGAAAAGTTGTTAAGAAAAGGCGCTAATGTTAGTTTAAGGGCACTTTTGTAAAATTTGCCAGATATCCATATGATATAAAAAGATTTTAATAATAAATGGAATGAAGGCAAGCTACGAATCTTGTATTTTTAGCTTCACAGAAATTTCCATGCCACGCGTAAAAATTTTGTATGAGTACTCAGCGCTATCAAGTAATATTTATTCGTGTCCTTGGCCCAGAATTAATGAGTCGTATTATTCGCACTTGACTTTATGAATTTAAAAAAATTTTTGGAACTTGTTTAGCTTTGGCGATGAGTTAAACGTAAGATTTCACAAATTATGATTATGACGCAAAATTTTCTAAACTTTCAAATGGTTCTTTTGGATAGTCGTAGATTTAGTTTGTACACAGATATTCGCTTCTAAAGTGAAGCATGAATCTTGAAACATTCAATTCAAATGTACTCAAACTTTCCGCGGGGAGTGTATAAATAATTTTTATGAACAAATTCCTTTATTTCGCGTTTTTGAACATGGCAAATTATTCTTTACTGCGCGATCATTTCTTTTCATCTCAAGAAGAAATATTAAGATATTAATCTTGTCATAATAGATTGTCTCAGGTTGTAAAATATAAAACGATGTTGGTAGTTTTCGGTTTTCTGGTCAACTTTAAACTATAAATTATTTATAAAATATGGAAAAGATATTGAAATCCAAAAAATAAAAAGAATTGGTTTATTCATTTATTTAATTGTCAATAAACATTTGCAATAAACTAATGGGCAAAAATCGTTATTTACAGTGGAAAAGTATTTCTGTTTGCTGAAATTATTTTGAATTGTGGTAAAAGTGAATTTGTATCACAAATTTTCTTTAAAAATTAACAGCAATCATTTTTAAAAACAATTTTGGCGGTAAAATATTTAAATTTCAGGTTTTTTCAGATTCGGATTTTCTTTAATTTCTGGATTTGCTACAGATATCCCTAAAACAAGGTGCCCAGCGACCTTGAAAACCTTGAAAACCTGGAATTTTCCTTGAATTTTTTTTCAACCTTAAAAACCTGGAAATCTCCTTGAATTTTTCATTAAGAGCTTGAATTTTAAATCTTTGTATTCTTTCTTTACGAAACATTTCTTGTATTGAAATGCGAACAGTAATTTCAATCTTTTAGGGTGCCTTTTCACGGAGGCCTGTTTTGAATTAGTCAATTAATTAATTTTTCACGTCAAGTTCATTTCTCGCTAATCTTGTTGGTTTATGACAATTCTGATTAAAAAAGCATAAAAACCCTAGGTAGTGGATAAAGAGTAAATAATGAATAACGCTTTAAAAGAAACTTCTCGTTTAGATGAAGAAGTCTCACAGTTGAAAAGTTCTTGGAAAATTTTTAAAAGTTAAGATGTAATTTATCTTTTTTTGAATATACTTATAAGAATACTTCATTTTTGAGACTGAAGAATTATTCAATAGTAAAAACTGCAAATTTCTTGTTGAAGTGATTGTAGAATGTGTAAAATGATCTCAAGGGACTACTCAACCTCGACTTTTTGTAGGACTCTATTATAAAAATATTTATTGTTTGAAACTTAAAAAGTATTTCACAGAAAAGATTGTAAATCTCTTGTTCAAGTAGTTCTAAAATATGTATGACGTTCTCAAGAGACTACAGTATAACGATTTCTTGTAGGACTGTACTATTATAAACATATTTAATGTTTGAATCTGAAAGAATTTTTAACAGAAAATATTTTACTAATTATTTTATAGACTGCAATAAACAAAACTTCAATATTGTATATAATTGTATAAGTCTTTAATTTCTTCTGTATTTAACACAGAAATGCATTATTTAAATAACACATATATTTGAAAAAAAAAATTAAGAATCTGTTTATGTTTTCATTAAAAATATTTTGTTCATTAAAAAAATTCAATCGTTCATTTTTTTCAGAGTGGCAAAACAATTATTTAGTTTTTTTATATGCAAAAAAGTCGACCTCGAAAGACTTAATTTATGGACCTGGAAAACCTGGAAAAGTCCTTGAATTTTTTTCATAAGAATCGCTGGACACCCAGTAAACATAATATAGACTTGATAATATTTTTGCTTCCTCATAGAGAAAGCTTTGTAATGGTAACAATTCCGAAAATTTTTAAATTCGTTTAATTAAACATTCCTCAATTAAAAAAATGTCTAATACAATGTTCTAAGCATGTGGGGGGGGGGGGGGTCA
>JAUMHM010064583.1:0-14363 GCA_032362435.1 Melikaiella ostensackeni
CTGGAAAAGTCTGCGAAGAGAAAGAGCGCGATGGCTACATCTTCAACAAAATTGAATCCCAGAAGAAAAACCCTCGTCTGAACACAAAAAAAGATCTTACGAATTGACTGACGTTTCCCTAGGCGATTGATTTACTCAGAAATCATGTTAATACAACCTTATTCATTTCTCATCATCAGTAAGTTGAAAAATAAACGCAATTTTCCTGTTTTCGTGTATTTATGAATTTATGTTATATACGTACTTACCCATTCATGAAGAATGAAGTTATGGAACCTGAAGGAATTTTTTTATCACTCTGAAACTTTGCACACATCTTTTTCAGGTCATAAGACAACATATAGCAATTCTCCTACTCCATATAAAATTCAAGAAAAAAAAATGTTTGGCAAATTTTCTCCACCCTAATCAAGATGAAATGATGGTCTAACTAGGGCTCTCCGCGTGCGAGAGCCGAGTGGCGTTTCCCAGCTAACTTGAAAGTGGCACTAGTCCGCTCTCTATTCATAATGCATTATGATTTATTTTTTATTAGGGCTACTGGTCCAGGGCTACTGTACTATTTTCAGATAATACATTCGACTCGAATATTTCTGTGTTCATTTATTTAATGCAAAGTTGTAAGAAACAAAATTTACGTAAACATCTTCAAGGTTATTTATTATTTTAATTTAGCGTTTCAAGGTAACATTTTGATTTATCCTCGTATTTCCTACTGCGTAACGTAGCTTATATAAGGAGACAAGGATGATGTAATTCGCACTCTCTCTCTCTCTTTGCCTCTCAATCCCCCTCCTGAATTCCTACCCTACCAACATCGTGACCGTTCCACAATTGTAATGGTTCATGTGCGAGCCAAGTCGAAGAGTTCTTAGCCAGACTTCTGGATCAGACTTCTGAGCCACTTTTACAAGACGGTTTCTTACTCAAGCATTCGAAATTATAGAAGAATTCTGATGACGTCATGAAATCGTAATGTACAATTGTGGGAAACAAATTTTTCACGTGCACAACTTCAAGGTTATTCATCATTTCAATCAAGCATTTCTTGTTAACAGTTCCAATACATTTTATTCAAGATTGTATGTTCATTATTTTCAGCAGTCAGCATCACTTATCAGTTTAATGCTGAATGTGAGATATGTGCAATGTCAGTATAAGGAAGGTACATTTTCTTCTCACCAGCAGAGTGACAGAACCGACTAAAGATGAGAGCCGCGAGTACAGCACCCACCAAGCTCGAACGCGTGCATCTCCCTCCACTCACTCCTCACTACGGCCAGCTCCTCGTGACTCTCATGAGGCGCGACGAACATGAAAAGGTGCGTTCGCGACGAAATGGCCTAAAATATCAGGGTTATCTAACCGCTCTGATCCAAAAGAGCGAGGGCCGATCATTCGCTGTTAGCTCTTACTGCATCTCCGTGCTAGCTATCCGCTTGGGCAAGAAACCACTACGCATATCGAACGCTCACCTTGCTATCACCTTGCTTTTCGTGTTCATTTATTATTATTTTTAGTTATTATTATATTAGTGTTCCTTGCCTCCTTCTAACGAGACAACTGACATACCAGCTACTCGTTCCGCTGATGCGGTTGGTATAACAGCTGCGCTCGGCCAGATTATAACCTCACTTATCGCATCAGACAATAAATCAGTAGACGGCGCGGACCTATAATTAGACGATAGATGAGAATTCTCAACTAGTTCTTTCGATTTCCCCGTACCTCTAGTAATACTTCTTCTCACTCTCTCCTATGTAATTTCCAAATTTCATTTCCTTCGTTCCTTTTTTTTTCTTGAGAGATAAATCCCCAGAAACAACCATCACTTTGTGCACACCTCTTTTCCAAGAGTGTGAAAGCAAGCTTGGTCAGTTCTGTACTGGAGACATTACGGCCGTCCATCAAGTTCGTCATTCGCGCAGCCTCGCCGAAGACCTTTAACGATCTGGGCGACCGCGCCACTCAGAAAGAAGCAGATGAGGCAGAATTAAAACAGGAGATAAAAAAATGACGAAACCAGCAACCAGCGCACCACCTAACCAAGAATACGACCACGGACCGCGTTGCCACTACTGTCCGCAGCGCCATTTTCACCTGGACTGCCCAGTATTGGACAACCTACCATCAAGAAACCGAAGCAGGGCGGCGGTGCTCCAACGAAATCCGGGGAGCTGGAGGAAACCCGCTGATTGCCAAGGACCCGCCGACAGTAACCCCACACTTACCAACCAATAATAATCGCCGTCCGCACGAAAAAAAATCTATGCACCTCTGAACCCACGTCGAAGGGAGGGAACTAGAAGCTCTGGCGGACTCTGGCTCATCCGTCAGTGTCGTAAAGACCATGTTCCTCACCTCCGAATTAATCCGCAGGATTCTACCAGGTCCAAGCACCATACTGATTGTCTTTATATCGGTGCGCACGAAAGAAAACCCGTGTTCGCCATCCCTGGCACACCTGGAGTTGCCAACAACAAGCCTAGTCTATCAGCGAAAGAACTGACCAGTGATTTCTGAAGCCCGACATCCATCACTTTCCGATAATTAGCTCAACGTCACGCACACATATTTCATCGCGGAGGGCACTTGCGTAAAGCCCTAACCACAAGCCACGAGATTCACTTTAAGCATAGACAGCAATTTCGGGACGCCCAGCGACATTTTCCAACAGTCAAAGTGAAGATTGTGGAGGAGCAGATTCCAGAAATGCTGACTGATCGAGTTATCGACAGAACTAGCTCGCCATATAGCTCACAAACACCCATCCAAACCAAGAGATTGAAAGTCAGCGCATCTATCTCGTGAGGCGATGGCTAGTGATGGTGGACAACCACGCTTAGCGCCATTCTCGGAAGAAATAGAAGAGGAAAACGGTGACAACTTCGATGAGAAGTCCCATGGAAATGAAAACCGTAACGCCAGGTGGCTATATCGCACGACATGCGACACCACCTCGATCCTTCCGGAATGCACGACGGTATACACCTCAGCGGAGGCATAAGTTAGGTTAAGTTTCTGTAAGTTCCTTTAGTTAGCTCAGTTCTTTTTCAATAATTTTTTTTCTTCTACTGAACTGTTAATGTAAAAAAAATTATTCAGGATTGACAGAACTGACTCAAATTACCTTCAGGTATCGGTTGTCAACGAATGAATAAACATTTATTCGGGTGGAGTGGGATTGCCATACGCGACTTGCATAGAGCGAGACGAAGACGATGTTTTTTCATTCGGTAGGCAACCATTTAAGAAATCAGACCTTTTGATACTTCCCACTCCGGTCAACTTCTCGCGACTTTCACGAGGCGCGACGAACATGAAAAGGCGTGTTCGCAATGAAACAGCCGAAAGATAAGGGCTGGCTAACCGCACACCAGTTACTTGTTCCGCTGAGGCGGTTGGCATACCAGCTGCACTGGACAGATTCCGGAACCTCCACCTCACGACTTTTCCTACCTACCGCCCTTTTTTGTGTTTATTGATTATTATTTTTATTTATTATTGAATAAGTCTTCCTTTTCTCCTTATAACGAGACAACTGGCATTCAAGCTACTCGTTCCGCTGATGCGGTTGGCATACCAGCTGCACTCGGCCGGATCGTAGTCTCACTTCTCGCATCAGAAAATAAACCAGTAGACGGCGCGTACCTACAAGTAGACGATAATATATAAGAGTCCCCAACATCTAGTAATACTTCTTCTTATCCCTTCCTATAGGATGCTCAAGGTCCACCTTCTTCGTTCCCTCTCTTTCTTTCTTAAGAAATGAACTTCCAACAACAACCACCACCTCGTGTACACCATTTCCCCAACTTTCCTAGTGACACTCCGTCTCAATCTCTCCTGTGAGAATCAACAGATTTGCTTCTCTAATCGTTTCCTCCTTTTTTATCCCACAAGATAGATGCCCAGATTATCTCCCTACCGCTACTAAAAATAACCACACGAGAAGCGAGGAGCATATCAAATTCTTTTAGATTCAAAATAACATTGTTCACATTATCCATGCACATAGGTCACCTTCAGTCAATTTTGTCACTTTCAGTCACTTTTTCGGTTTAAATAGGTCACTTTTTTCAAATGAATTTGGCTGCGGTAGCCCAAAATTCCTTGGAATGTTTAGAAATGACTGGAAATCTTGTAAAACCCCTCGAAATCTTTGGAAGTAACTCAAAATCTTGAGAAATCTCTTGATATACTTCAAAATCTTTCGAGAATCGCTAAAATCTCTTAAAATACTTTGCAATTCTCGAGAATTCTTCAAAATCCTTTGAAACATTTGAAAGTTTTGTGAAATGCCCTAAAATATTCGAAAACCCATTGAAAACGCTTTAAGTCTCTCAAGGTCCCTTGAAATCTTCCTAAATCTATTGAGATTCAACAAATTAGGTGAATGTCCGCGAAATCTTTGACAAATCTTCACTATCTCTGGAAATTTATCGAAATCCCGGAAATTCTTTTTAAATCCTTTGAGACCCCATAACATTCTATGTATTCTTTCAAATTGGTCTTGAATTCCTCGAAATCCTTTAAAATTCCTCGAAATCTGTTGAAATCACTTAGAATTATGAAAAATTCTTGGAAATAGTTTTGAAAAATTTAAATTTCTGGAAATCTTCAGAAATGTTTGAAATCATGATACCTCGTGTACGCTTCAAATTCGAATGATCAACCCCTCGGCATCAAAGAATTAACGAAGATGAATCATTAACATTCAATAAACTTATGACTTATTCTCTTCTGAAAGCTCATAATTCAAGATCTGTATTTGCAATAACAATAAAAAAATTGGAAAAATATCATTTCAAATTTTCAATCCTTTGCTCCGTATTTGACTCTCGATTTGGCCGGATGGAACCGCCGTTGCCATCGAGTATGATAAAAATATAACTACTGTTTGACCCTTTCTGTCCTTCTTTCATGGATATTGTTGTATGCCCCTTTTTTCGAATGGAAAGTTAGAATACTATACTCGTTTAACGACTGAATATCGAATTTTCAATCTTTTACAAAAATAAAGGCTCACTCCCGATATATGGGGATGGTGCACAAGAATAAAGAGTGTTCGATCCAAAAAAATCATTCTCTTCAGAAAAAATCAAGATTAAAACTTTCAATACCCCAGTACGATTAACGTTTTTTGGCTAAAAGGCCAATGAAAATAAGAGTATTACACTTTTGTTCAATAAACAATCACAATTCCAATAAATATCAATGCAGACTGATAGAAAAAAAATCGCTACATTAAAATTTTAACTGAGTTTCAACTAAAATTGAAATTCAAACATTTTTTGGTACTATATGAGAAAATGAAATTTCAAACAAATCCTTCCAACACA
This sequence comes from Melikaiella ostensackeni, assembly GCA_032362435.1. Taxonomy (NCBI): domain Eukaryota; kingdom Metazoa; phylum Arthropoda; class Insecta; order Hymenoptera; family Cynipidae; genus Melikaiella; species Melikaiella ostensackeni. Next base: position 5,343 of record JAUMHM010064583.1, read on the forward strand.
GGGTCTATTTGATTTTTCAGGAATTTTTCATCTAGTAAATCCATTTGCGCAAAAATATTGGTTACCTACTTCTGTACTGTGACCCTTCAAATAGCCTGAAACTTTTCCGAAGGCATGATTGTCAATAGAAGTGTCAATCCTATCCGAAGCTACATTATTATTTGCATTGTCCATTATCTAAAATTTACACGCAATTACCAACGTCATGCAAGAAATATTTTTCATGAGTACAGGGTGGAATTTTTGAAAAAGCCGACTTATAATATTTCCAGATAAACGTTGTATTTCTTTAAAAAACAGCCTCAATATTCTGATACTCATATTTTCGCGAAAGTGACTTTTCTCTCAAATTGGTGAAATTCGTCTAATCTTAATTTCTCTGAAAAACAACATAATTAGGAGGCGAATGATTCTGTGACATGAAGTCGCACTGCCTGTCTGATCTAAAATGGATTCGGCTAGACTAGAATTTTCTATTTCATTTTTTACAATTATTCGCTCAAAATCGACTTCTGAGGGCCATAACTCTGAAACTTTTAGAGATAGAATATTGCATTTCCTTTGTTTTACAGCTGATTTCCTACAATTTAATTCTTGTATAGGTACTTGGATCTTGAGATGAACTGAAAAGATCCAATTTTCGAAAAACTAATATCCTTCCATTTTTTTCACCATTTTTCAAAAGCTTTGAAGGATTTCAGATCTCGCTTGATAATGAGATGATATATCACTTTTTTGGATGATAAAATACATTTCTTAAGCCAATTGAATTTTACTTTCAACTCATTGTTATGAAAATATGTTGATTTACCTCTTTACAAGAAATAAAAAGCTGAGTTTTATCTTAAAAGGCCTATGCGATTTTTTTCTTCTTGTACTCATTAATCAACCAGCTATTTACTTTTTCAATTAGCGGCAATTCCTGTAATTCAGATTTGGAAAAATAAAAAATGAAATTCTATAAGAGCGAACGTATATTCGGTAAATTATCTGATGATAGGACAAAAAATATATAAAATTTTTTGAACAAATTCATATATGTTTTGTAATTTTTCTGTTTCAGGCCTTGACACAGATAACGCTAAGTCAGTAAAAACACGTCTATATATAGTTTTATTGTATAATAGATAAATAACTTCCACAGGTATTCGAAATAGTTGCTAAGGTAAAAGTTATTATATATTTAAAAATGAATGGCCATGAGAATATTTTGAAATATTCTGCGATACTCTGAAAATTGTAAATAAGCCACATCGAGAGAATTTCTTTTCTCGAAAATTTGAATTTTCATATTCACCTCGAAGACATCGACAAATTAGACAAAATGCTAACAAAAAAATTTTCTAATTTCAACAGGTTATACTGAAAATATAATTTAACTTTCTTATGATAACTTATGTATGTTTCGCGAGGAAAATTGTAGGAAACAAATTTTCAAAAAAATTCTCGGGACCATACAAGTGATTTCACCTGCATAAAACTTTCACAACGTCTTCTTTATATAAATATGAATTTTTAAAAAATGATAGATAAGATAGAATAGCGGACTTTTCTATAAACCCACTTTCCATTTTCTAAAATACAGCCGGAAAGATGATACCAATTTGAGTAAGAAATCCCACTTTTTAATTGCATCCAATATTTTGAGAAGTGCTTATATAATGACCACATTATATAAGTTTTGTGTAGGCAAAATCATTTACATGGTTAAAACTTACAGGCTGTCTTTCTCAAAAAGTACAAATTGAACCAAAAATGAAATTTTGGAAAATAAAAAGGTGAGGTATTTGAGAAAATCGACTTCCTATATTTGCAGAAAAACCGCCGCTATGTTTAGCAATTTTTAACATTCTGCTAATTTTTTGGCAGATTTCGTAATGGAAAGATAAACCTCACCTGAATCTAGAAATATGAATTGAAATTAATCGATCTTTGAAGAAAGATTTGGTGCTTTTTCAAACATCAAAATACAAATAGTCATATCGTCGAAGAAATTAACTTTTTCTCAGGTGGAAAAATGCGTGTCGCCTAACTTCCTCGAAAAAACAACATATTTTATCGCTAAGATATTCTATAACTTGAAGCAAGAAAATGTTTAACGAAACTAGATGAAAAGGGTAATTTTTAGAGGGCCATAATTTCGGCGCTATCAGAAAAAGGTGGAGCTTAGTTCACTTATCTTTCTTATTGAATATGATTTTCTGACATTGCTCGAACATTTGAAGGCATAAAATAAAATAATCCACCTGGCCCTTTTTGAAAAAAGTCGATTCATTTAGAGAAAAATTCTTCGGAACAATAAAACATATTCATTGGTTCTCTGTCGAATAAAAGTGTCTTCGACTCAAACAAATTTCTTTTGATTTAAAAAAAACTTCTTTGGTTCAATGAAATGGTTTTTTGCTCCAATGGAAATTTTTCGCTAATTTGAAATTATTTTTTTCTTTCCGAAGTTATTTTGGATTTAAAAAGTATTATATCAAAGAAACGTCTTCTGTAATTCAAGACAAATATCCTTCCGAGAGTTTCTGTATTTAATGGATTCGAAATACAGGACATTTTTGCAAGAATTTCATATTACGTATGTTATTTGAAATTAAATTTTTGATCACAGTAAAATTTTACGCAACCATAGTAAAATTGTTTGGTTCTTGAGAAAAATGTTCGCAAATTGGTTTCACCTAAATACGGAAGTCGACCTTTTTAAAAAGGACTTCATCGATTATTTTCATTTCTGTCTTTAAATATTCATAGGGTAACAATGAAACATAATTAATCAAAAATCCAGGTAACAAAATTGAAGGCGATTTTTACCATTAAATGTATCTTAATGTATTATAAACTTTTTTCCGTAAGGAAGAATTAAAGAATAATAAATTTATTGCTTTGTTGACAACGTATTCATGTACAGTTGAGTCACCTTTATTCGAATATTTTTGTGAGGATATTAAAATAAATGCCTAAATCTATAAATTATTTGTGGAAAAACTCTTTTAGTCTGAGACTGAATTGTACAAAATTTAAGGAATTTACTAAGGCTTTTTACTTTAACGCAATGAAAGTGGCAGTATATATAAATGAAATAATCAATTGCCGTTGAAAAGCAATATTTGAAATTGAGAAAATAGTTCATTCTCTTAGCATGCATAAAATTCAAATTATACTGTCATAGGTCAAAATGTGATATCAAGTATTGAATCTGCAATTTATCCTTGAAGCTTCAGATAAATACTTTGATCCCATAATCAATGTTGATATTGTAGGACATGAAAGTCATAGAAAAATATGGTTACCAGTGCATTCAAAAATTATTACGAATAGTTTGATAAAATTCGTTTATACAATTTTCCCTTTCGCAAAATCAACTGTTTAATCTATTTGGCATAATAGTTAATTGAGCATAATTTGAGTTTTATGATAAATAACAGAATGAACCGTTTTTTCAAATTTCAAAATCGTTGTTTAACAGCAATTATTTTATTTTATTTATATATTCGCCATTTTTATTCAGTTAACATATAAAGCGTTGGTGAATACCCCAAAGCTTATTAAATTCTTCGCTTACGGAAAGAAAGATAGTAATACACTATGATAAATGTAATGGTAAAAGTTGCCTACAATTTTTTCTTTGGGTATTTTTTCATTTATCATGTTTCTTTAGCATGCAAAGAAAATTGGAAGGCAAAAATTCAAATAATCTATTGAATCTTTTTGGAAAGACAATTTTTGTATTCAATTAATATGAAATGTTAGAATTTATTTTTAAAAATACAGTAAATGTTGCCTAATATTTTTTTCCGCTAAATTTTCGTATTGCTTATGTTTCTCTGCCACCCCGCAAATATTTTAAGACAAGAATACAATTGATCAATTGGGCCCAGTTCGAAAAAAATCGATTTTTGTATTTTACATCATTTGAAATGCGAAAATTTTTCTGAACAGTTATAGTAAATATTATTCATTTTTCCATGGATTTTTTTGCTTATTGTGCTCCTCCGACATCCCGCAAATATTTGAAGGTAGCAATTAAAGTTATAGGCTATCCTTTTTCGTTTAAGGCAATGCTGCATACTGTTTTCTCACCCCTACTTTCAGACATATTAATCTTTGTTTTGTTCACGTTAATCTTGATATCAATAAACTTTATACTGGTATACCTGCTCATACGTTCACCCTCTTCCAGGACTTCCCAAAGTTAGGTTCTATCCACCTTAACGAAAGCATTTTCCTGATGAACAAATGCACAAAAAAACGTTTTTGTTCACTCTCAGGTTTTTCTATATGTTCTGTCGAATGCCAAACATATAAGTATTTTGGTCAAAATTTTTCCCACGATACTAAGTAAGATCATAGCTCTATAATGAGTACAGCCACATTTACCATCCTTCCTCTTGTGTAGTGAAATTGATAATCCCCTTTTTCAATCATTTGAAACTCCGCCGTTGTCACACACATATTCAAAAATTTGACCAGTCACGCAGACATATATCTGCCACCTCTCTCGAGCATTTTAGCAGTTATACCATCCACACCAGCAACCTTATCATTCTTCAGTTTGTTCATTACGGATTTGATGTTCGGGACATAGATTCCATACAATATCTTGAGGAAATTCGTCATGCAGTCTTTCACTTTATACGTATCTCACGCCATTTTACCGTTAGCATTCCCAATTCCGTTCAACTCAGTGCTAGTACGGGCTTTTCTAATTTTTTCAACCCATTTCTAAAATGATTTGTTATTTCCTTTACAATCATTTCCTCTCCTTTTATCTTCCTTTGCTTTGATTTATCCTTGCTTTCTTTGAATAGTGCATCCACCGTTCTGTTTTATCCCTTTTATCATTCCGAGTTTAGCCCTCTCCTCATTACTAAAACTTTGGATTTTCAGCTTCGCGACCAAGCTTGCTTTCTATTGGTAATAACCGCGTGGCTTTCATCATCAGATGCTCTCTTGCAGATGCTATTCCGTAATATTATTCATGCACTTCCCGTGTAAAAAATATTTCGTCTTGGATTTCGTCTTGATGATGGGTAATTAGAGCATTTCCAAGACTGGTTCAAGACGTCTGAGAAGTCTGGCTTATGAGACGGAGCCAGACTCTATTAATCACTTGAACCAGGAAAAAGGTTTCCATTGCCTACCTGCCCTGGCGAAGAGGTTCTTTTTTATAGCATCATAAAAGCTTATACTTATTTATGTTTAAACATTTTTACGAGTTTATTATACAATATGCATATTGAATGAATCTATTTCATTTCATTTATTGTTACTATTACACTTGTTTGGCGAAAATTCCGAAAATGTTGTCTGTTCTTCCGTATTCCTTACGGTTGAGGAGATCCTCATATAAAACTACAATACTAATATTTTCGAAGAAAATTTTAGATGCCTCTAGTCGTGAAGACCCACAAATTTTGATTTTTTTACTTTTAAATACCTATTTGAAAAATTAAACAAAAAATTCATCAAAAAATTAAAGTCTAGATTATCTGGTCCCTTTTTTATTGGCCTTTGTCCAAGACATGACAAAAATCTTCATGTCTTGAGACAAGTTCCGTTCGTCTTGCTAAACGCACCCCACTGAGAGCCATCACCATAAACCCAAGACAAAAATTTGATGTCTAGCAAGTCTGACTTATGAGACGGAACCAGACTTCAATGTCTTGGAGACAAAATGGAACGTCTTGGAGACAAAACCAAGACGAAAAATTTTTACACGGGTTGGTCTTCGAAATGACAAAATATTCCGTCGGTACCTTCACGTTGCGCAAAAACCCAGCCATTTATATCTCCGAGTAGAATGACTCTTACACCAGGACTGCAACTACCTATAATATCATCTATTGCACTCAATAACGTGTCTTTTACATCACTGCTGTCACCATCAACTGGAGAACAGCGTGCTATGATATGTAGCTTTCTGATTCCCACTTTCATTTCAACCCATAGTAACCTAAAAGATACACATTCCTACTTTTTGACAGGATGTTTTTCTCTCTTACTTATGATCCGAAATACTCCTTTGCTGCCATGTATTTCATTATCTACTTCTGACAGAAATTCGAGTCCATTTTCAATTTTCCTTATGTCACATCCCTTCTTCTTTGTTTCCAGTACACATCAAATATCTAGCTTTCTTACGCGTATTGTATCTTGTAATTCCTCTTCCTTAAGATCATTTACACCTCTCGCATTCCAAACACCCAGTCTCAATTCATTGCCTGAAATATTTTTGAGGGCATGCCTCTCGTCAACAGACGTGTTAGTCCTATGAGAAGCTACATTATTAATTTCATTATACATTATTCAAAGTTTGCACCTACCTCCTAACTTAATGCGTTTGACAATGGTTCATACTGAGGAGGGCACCAACCTTCTGCAGTTTGCTCTTTGAGATGGGAAAAGATCATTCATTACTTCAGAAATGTGATAAGAATTGTCCTTCCTGAATAAAGCGTGAGAAGCTTTAAAACTGCCGTAAATTTTTCAAAGCTTATAACTTTTCCAAACATTTCTATCAATTTTCAAAAATAACGATATATTTCACAGTTTTCAAAAAATCCTATATCTTTCCCAGAATTTCAAACATTTAAATCCATTTGAAAAGGTTCAATAACCTTTTCAAACTTTTCATAATTTTCCCAAACTGTCCACAAATTTCTCGAATATTCCACAAATTTCCAAAACTTTTCATAAAAAGGCAATTTTCCGATAATCATAAATTTCAACGTGAGTTCCACAGATTCTATCGCCGACTCAACTCGACATTTTCTACTATACTCGTATGTAGAATGCTCGGAAAACATTTTATTTAATCTTTTAGTTTGAGTTTCGAATTCCAAAGCTATACTTCTATTCACATAGAAAAAAAAATGTTTTTAAAGAAAAATCTATATTCCTTAACATTATCAATTATCGCAAATAATATTGTAAAATGCTCCATTCAAATTCATGGAGGAAAAAATCAATTTTTTAGATACCTTAAAATTAAAGAGAATCCTTTCCTGGTTATGATACCACAATTTGGTTCTAAGTTGAACTTTTCTATCCTGCAAAATGTACTAAATATATTTTTTAGTACAATTTACAGATGTACAAGCGAACTTAATTGAACTATTCGTAGTATATTTAAAAAGGTATTAATCAACTCTACATCAAAATCAACTGTACATTCAACATACTCTAGATTTTATTTTAAATTTTGACAGCATAATTTGAATTCAATGATAAATAGAGAAATTATCCATTTACGCATATTCAAACATTGCTTTTTAAGGGCATTCAATCATCCTATTTTATTTGTATATTTGAAAAATTTTTAAAAAATCATTCAGAGTAAATCAAAATTTTAATTCTTTCTTCTGGTTGAACATTCAAATTTTTTTTCGCCTCTCTATTTCATTTCGATTTTATAATTTTAAATGGAGATATTTGAGTGTGTTGTGCAAATTTGATGTTTGGATTATTAGTTCTTTGAATTTTCAAGATTTTTCAAGTTTATATGTCTTTCAACTTTTATTAAGTTAACGTATAATATTTTCTTACAGAAAAAAGTTCATAATACTTTTAGATAAGCTTTTTTATCTGCTTTTCATTACCAAAACACCAAGCATATATATCGAAGTAAAATGTCGAATCGTACCATCTCACGTTTCCAATATAAAAAAGAACAATATTACTTATCGCTTGAATTCAAAGCAGTATGTACTTCGTGGGCCCATCAGAAGAGCAGGAAAACGACAAAAATAAAAATATCAGAATTGCGAGTTCTTTGGATCATTCATTTTTCAGAAAAGGATTCATATAATATAAAAAAATTTGCTCAATTTTTGTTAATTGCCTAGAATTCAAATAATTGATCGGGCTCTTTTTGAAAAAAATTACATTTTTAGATTCAATTAATTTGAATTGCAAACCGAGATTCACAGAAAGTTGTATTTCATTGAGGGCCAATGAATATTTTTTTTTGATTCAAAGAAATTTCTATTGAATAATCTTTTCCGTAAGTGAATCGAAATCCCAAAAAATCCCTTAAAATCCTTCAAAATCCATGTAGATCCCTTAAAATTGGTTAAAATCCTCTAAAATCCCGTTGAATTTTTTGAAATCTCACGGGATTCTCCAAAATCCGCGGTTATACTTCGAAATCTTTCAAATCTCTTGAAATCCTTTGAAATCCCGTGTAATCATCCAAACCACTTTAAATCTTATAGAATCTGTTTATATCTCGGAAAATCCTCTGCAATCTTTGCAAATCTTTTAAAATCCCCTGGAAATATAAATTTGGTTATAATCCCCTGTTATCCTTCGAAATTCGTAAAGATACTTCTCGTCTCCGGAAGAGATTCCGAAAAATCTTCTGAAATCCTGAATATAACTTGAAATCTTCAACATTCCATAATAGTCCCTTATAATACTTCAAAATTCCTTAAAATATATAAAAGCCGATTAAATTTCTTGAGATTTCGTGAAATATTTTGAAGTATTACGAGATCTCTTGAAATCTATGAAATCCCTTTGAAACTCATTGAAATCTTTAGAATCCGTGGAAATATTTGCAAATCCCTTGATATCCTCGAAAATTCGTTAAAACCTTTCAGTATCTCTTGAAATCTTATGAAGTCCTTTGAAATCCCGTAACTTCTTCCGAAATATTTTGAAAACTCTTAATATTCCTTAAAATCCTATCTAATCTCTTAAAAAAATGTTAGATTACTGAAAATTTTTTTAATCTTTTGAAATCTCTGGAAATAGTCTCAAATCTCGTTTACAGTGAATATAATTTATATTTCGTTGATATATTGAGCGAAAATGAAAAAAAATTTCAAAAGAGACCCGAAAAATTATCTGAAGATTTGTTTCTAAATGATTGTTAGACGATATACAAGCATAATCAACAAAAAATCCCATTAGTTTGAGAATCATCAAACTCATAAAACATATATGAATTTGTTTCGAAAAAAAGATATTTTGTTATTCCATCATCAAATAATCTACTGAATATGTGTTTCCTGCCAC
>JAUMHM010064614.1:0-14358 GCA_032362435.1 Melikaiella ostensackeni
CGGGGAATATCAGGAAAAATCAGTTATTTGATGATTAATCAACAATTTCCCATAGCACCCCTTATAACTATATTACATTTATATTTTTAAACAAATTTCATTACCAGAGTTCGAAGGTGCTGATGAAAATTACCGGTTATATTACCATTTCCGGGGAATATCAGGAAAAACCAGTTATTTGATGATTAATCAACAATTTCACATACCACTTCTTGCAACTATATTACATTCACATTTTTCAACAAATTTCATACCAGAACTCGGGGCTACTTATGATAATTACTGGTTATATTACCGTTACCGGAAAAAGTCAGAAGGGGAAATATAATTTTCCGATGATTTATTATTAAAAGTGGGTTTTTCATTATGGAGAGCATAAATATATATAAATATGACTTTCTGTTTATTCTATACTTGAGCATTCTGCTAAGAACAAATTTTCAAATAAATTTTCTTATTTATAATAGAAAGCAAATATCTGTAATAAGCTTCCGACGCGAAATTAATCTCCAGATTTGAATAATAGCAGAATTACTATATGAAAAACTTTGATATTATGACTTGGTAAGTCCACCTTACTCATTTCGCACCCTTACTTATCATTGTTCCTATGTCAAAATCTTACACGCATTCTTGTTCTTCTTACATTTTTACTCATCTTTTATGTAACACACATACGCGCAATAACCTTACGAATGGAAAACCTCTATCTGTTCTAAAATGCGTCGCTAAGTGTGAATATGATAAAGTCTCGAAGGGTGCAATGTAAACTTGTTGATTAATCGATTAGAATCTATTTTTCCCCTGACTTTTTCCGGAAACAGTGATGTAAACGGTTACAATCACCATCCCTCTTAAGTTCTGGTAATAAAATTTATTTCAAAAGGTAGTATAACACAGTTCCAAGTAGTGCAATGTAAAAATGTTTATTAATGGCCGAATAACTATTTTTTTCCTGATTCTCCGCGGATACGGTAAAGTAACCGCTTATAATCGACAGCACTTCTGAGTTCTAATAAAAAAATTTGTTCCAGAGAGTGAATACAATACAGTTATAGGGTGTGGGGGGTTACCGAAGATTGCTGATTAATCGTCGAAAAACTATATTTTTTCCATTCTGTCTTTTCCTGGTTACGGTAATATAACCGGTTCCAATCTCTAGCACCTCCGCATTCTGGTAATGAAATTTGTCGAAAATAGTGAAATACAATATTATAGTTCTGAGACTTCTGAGGAGTGCTATACATAATTATGAAATAATCGTCGAAAAGTTATATATATTGCTGGCTTTTCCGCGAAAAGGTAATGTAACCGGTTATAATCAACAGCGTTCTTGTGTACTGATCAGGAAATTTGTTCCAAAGGGCGATTGCGATACAGTGTGAGTTCTGGTAATGAAGTTTGTTTCAAAATATAAATGTTGTAGTTCTAAGCGGTGCTTTTGGAAATTGTTGATTAATCATCAAATAACTGGTTTTTCCTGATATTTCCCGGAAATGGTAATATAACCGGTAATTATCATCAGCACCCGCGAGTTCTGTTAATGAAATTTGTTTAATACTATAAATATAATATAGTTCTAAGGGGTGCCACGGAAAATTGTTGACTAATCATCAAATAAATGATTTTCCCTGATATTCCCCGGAAACGGCAAATTAACCAGTAATTATCACCAGCACCTCCGAGCTCTGGTACTGAAATCTGTTTTAAAATATGAACGTAAAATAGTTCTAAGGGGTGCTATAGGAAATTGTTGATTAATCGTCAAGTAACTGATTTTTCCTGATATTCCCCGGAAATGGTAGTATAACCGGTAATTATCACCAGCATCCCCGAGATCTGGTAATGAAATTTGTTCAAAAATATAAACGTAATATAGTTCTAAGGGGTGCTATGGAAAATTGTTGATTAATCATCACATAACTGATTTTTCCTGATATTCCCCGGAAATGGTATAATAGTATAACCGGTAATCATCACCACCACCCCCGAGTTCTGGTAATGAAATTTGTTTGAAAATATATATGTAATATAGTTCTGAGGGTTGCTATTGGAAAGTGTTGATCAATCGTCAAGTAACTGATTTTTCTTGATATTCCCTGGAAATGATAGTATAACCGGTAATAATAACCAACACTCGCAAGTCCTGGTAATGAAATTTGTTTGAAAATATTAATGTGATATAGTTCTAAGGGGTGCTATGGAAAATTGTTGATTAATCATCACATAACTAATTTTTCCTGATATTCCCCGGAAATTTTAGTATAATCGGTAATCATCACCAGCACCCCCGCATCCTGGTAATGAAATTTGTTTAAAAATATTAATGCGATATAGTTCTAAGGGGTGCCATGAGAAACTGTTGATTAGTCTTCAAATAACTGATTTTTTCTGATATTTCCAGGAAATTGTCATATAATCAATAATTATCACCAGCACGCTCAAGTTCTGGTAATGGAATTTGTTTTAAAATATAAATCTAATTTAGTTATAAGGGGTGCTATTGGAGATTGTTGATTAATTGGCAAGTAACTGATTTTTTCTGCTATTTGCCGGAAATGGTAGTATAACCAGTAATTAGCAGCAGCACCCCCGAGTTCTGGTTATGAAATCTGTTTCAAAATATAAATGTAATATAGTTCTGATATATATCTGATTTTTCCTGATATTCCCCGGAAACGGTAGAATAACCGGTAATTATCAGCAGCACCCCCGAGTTCTGGTAATGAAATTTGTTTAAAAATATATACGAGTATGTAATATAGGTCTGAGGGGTGCTATTGGAAATTGTTGATCAATCGTCAAGTAAGTGATTTTTCCTGATATTCTCCGGAAATGGTAGTATAACCGGTAATTATCACCAGCATCCCCGAGTTCTGGTAATGAAGTTTGTTCAAAAATATAAATGTAATATAGTTCTAAGTGGTGGTATTGAAAATTGTTGAATTATCATCGAATAACTGATTTTTCCTGATATTCCCCGGAAATGGCGGTACAACCGGTAACTATCACCAGCACCCCTGGATTCTGGTAATATAATTTGTTTCAGAATATGAATGTAATATAGTTCTGAGGAGTGCTATGGGAAATTGTTGATTAATCATCAAATATCTGATTTTTCCTGATATTCCCCGGAAACGGTAGAATAACCGGTTATTATCACCAGCACCCCTGAGTTCTGGTTGGCAAATTTGTTGAAAATGGTTTTAGGGAGTGCTATACATTATATATTATGAAGCTCTGAATAAAAATAAAATTATATTTTTTAAAAAAAGGCATTTAAAAAAGAGAACTATCAGGGCACCCTTCCTAGAACCATAGAACTATCACTGAGGAACAGGGAACTCGTGGAAAATTTCGATTTTTTAGAATTTGTGGTGTCAACTTTCTGGGGGTTGCTGCCATTTGTGTTTGGTCGCCAAACGATATTCATCATAAGACATTCGTCTCCGTTATTTCTTCTTTCTTGGGATGTCTGTATATTTCCTCGCTAACCCCGTGCGTTAATAATTTACAAGTTTCCATCAAGTTCAGTATTTTAATATGTTGAAATTTACACAGAAATATTATATTTATTTTAATATGTTAAAATTTACACAGAAATATTATATTCTTTTAATCATGAACAAATCGCTACAAAAACAGGTATGAAACAATTTAATTATGAGTGATACATCAAGCACTTCAGGAGGTAATATTTCAATGTGAGCATTGAACTATCACATGTAAGCCCTGAACGATTCCAAATTACTTTTTGATTATTACAAATGAAAAATTACATTTGCAATAAATGTAAAACTTTATCAGTAACACACTTTTATTTTAATCCAATTGTTCAACTTCCATGTATGACACAGAACCACAGTGATATTTCACTACTGGTTTCCACTAAAATAAAACTGTATAAATGAAATACTGATTCCATACGAGTCATTCATATCGTCGTACCGTGAAACTATTCGTGTTTGTAAGCTACGTAATATCAAAAGAGAGTATGATGAACCCCCCAAAAAAGCCCGTAATGATGGTCTGTTTAGCACACGTACGAATTGAAACACACAGCAGTTGTGCAAAACATTTTTCATTGCAAATTATTTTGAAAAAAGTATATATCGCATCAATTTTGTTTTGACATTGAATTGAATTGAATTTCCGGAAATCATTTCTTCTGCTCCAAAATTGTTGCTTGGAGATTGAAGCAAAAAAACTTCACCCTTCTGCAACATTTCTTTTGTATCTTCAATGGTACACCAAGTGTTTCTTGGTCCCTCTTGTGTGGGAAAAGTCATTGATGCTTCTGATGGATCAGAAATAGTGTCGGACATTTCTGCAAGAATGTTATTTTCTGATACTCCACTCACGAATGGTACACTCTAAATTTCGATTGGTCCGCTGTTAGAGAGTATTGCTTTAAGAATACATATTTTTAAAAGAAATCTAAAGAAATCATGAGTGTCTATAAAGCAGTCTCATTTCATCAATTTCACGACAACACAAACTAAATGTAAATTAGTTGCAATTGACCAATTGAAAAGCAAAAAGTCTATCACTGATACGATTGGTTGTGTATTTAACTAATTGTTAGTCTATATTCGTTTATTACCTTATTGTATGTAATTGTAATTTTAGTAATGTGTTGATAATATAATTTTATATAAAGCTTTGGTGAATTTTGTCGCCAAAAATTCGTTAAATTTAACAAACAGTTATGTAAAATCACACTAGCAATTAATTATATGTAAATAATTCAAACTCACAGAGTAATCTTCGAAGGTAAGCTTGGAATTAGAAAAATTTAAGTATCAAAGCACAAGGCCTATCCCAGTCGATACCTCGTCTATCCGCAACAATCTTTTTCATCACTTTACACATCTTAAATTGTTGCTAACAACATTCTGTATGATAAAATGTATAAAAAATAATTAGAAACAGAAATGAGTTGAAGAAAATTATACTTTTTATTTCAAACACGAATTATAGGACGAACTGAAACTGCTCAAATCAATTCAATTATTTGAGCTGATGAAAAAAAGTTTTGCTTGTACATTCGAGAACAGTGCGAAAAAAATGAAATCCCTGAATGTCTTGTGCTCGGTTATTAGGTTTCATTCAAATTTAATCGAATTAAAACAAAGGTGCGTCAATCAGAAGCTTTTTTTAAATGTACTTGATTAAAGATTGTTTTACAAATTGCAATTAATTATTCATTTTTATTCACTACAGAAAAATTTCCCTACAAAAAATTTGTCATAATTTTCTAGCCCCTAGGTATAATTTGATACAATTTTTAAAATTTACAAATTTGAGAACAAAACGAAAGACATTTACTGATTTCGAACATTTTTTTACATATTCTTCATTTTCTATAATATTTTTTCATAAGGAGATGGATAGGCTGAGGTAAGAAAATGAATTAGAAAACATACGTGGTAAATTATATTCTGTATCCGATAGAAGAAGGTGACGTGGATATAGAGCAGAATAGAAAAGAGCCGATTTGAAAAAATAGTCATCCAATCAATTTTTCTTTCCTGGGTAATTGATATGTTGGTTTTTTAAGTTAAATTTGTTCAAAATATTATATTCTACCACAAAAGATAAACTCGGGATTGGAAGAGAATATACCTTCTTCAATTCATAGCTGATATAGATAGCAAACTATAAATACTCCTGAACACATGGTAAATAGCTTGATGTATAGAAGAAGATAGTGTTTTAGGAATTTTTAAAGTCACTACTTGGCAAAGATTAAAAGTTCTAATTTTTTTCAATGCCTCCAATTTCCATCAGTTGAAAGTGTTAAAACAATTGGAAGTGTAATGTTACAAATATACAAACATTAAACTAATTTCTTTCTAAACGTGATCCTTTTTTTAAATCAATCTATTATTAGGTTTCAAAATATCAAGTACAATGTACCATTCAGACAAGTTTTAAAAGGGAATTCACGATTTGAAATTCGAGTTGCTTTTTTTTCATAATCAAATTAGTTATAACGTACATTTGAAATTATTAACGTGAAGCTGATCGTCAATTTCGTAGCTAATACTTTATAGAAATGCTTCACATTATTAAAACTGTACTTCAAATACATATATATTTAAGCACAAACCTTCAATACTAGCGCCAATGTTGAGAGCGGTTGTAAAGACGCTATTGCTGCGTTTGGATGAATACCTGCAATTGAATTAAAATTAAATTATTAAAAAATATTATTCTTAAGAGAAAAAAATTAACTGTCACCTAAATTGAGTTATACTTTTTGAATGAACGAGAATTCATAGTATCACTCACTTTCTGTGTGTGATGTGACACTTCATGAAAATCATATCATTATAATAAGTCCAGTTGACGTTATTCGCCTCACCATGTCGAGTAAACAGATGTTTTAATTATTTCCAATGAGATTTTTGAACTGAAAACAAAATTTTTGTGATTATGAATTTCCATTTTACAATTTATAAAAATTATTCAATCGATTGAGCTTTTGGTGAATTTCTTCTTGTCTCATAAACTGCAAAATTGAATAATATCTTAGTAAAACGTACCCAGCGATACCACTTTCCAATGCATTCATCTGTCCACTCCATGAAATTTTGAACACGGTTTTCGGTACTTTTCTTTTTGTTCGAATATAGATTTTGCTCTATTCGATTTTCAGTGCAATTGAATATAAACCTACCACTTATTTTTTGTGTACGGAAAAGAGACATCTCGAAAACTAATGCAAATATCGATTTACAAGTTATAGACAAGATTCATTAATTCTTCGCAAACAATAATCATATTCCAAGCAACATTGAAAATTTGGGGAGCGTCCATAAATCACATGATCGATTTTTAGCTTATTTTAGCCCCACCCCGCCCCACCCCGCCCCACCCCTTACGTGACTTTTCGTAAAATGACGAAGATAGTACAGAGGAAATTAAATGGTATTCACTAGGAGAACCAGTGAGGACTAGTTTTTCAAGACTTGTCGTTCATTTCAGACGGCAGCACTATACAAAGCGTGTAGTGGGATGTGAAATTTAAGAACTAAAATCCTATTGCGCACGATCAAAGATGGCGGACTGCGCGGGAGAATTCAAAATTATTCTCTGCAACTAAATTGATTCTATGGTTTCCTAAAAATGGAATATGGATGCTATTCGATGGGAAAATGAATAAGAATCAACCAATAAATGATATCTTGACTTTTCTCTTACTCACTCTCTCTCTCTCTCTCTCTCTCTCTCTCTATCCAGAGGTCTTAGAAATTAAGATTGAAAAACTCCTATATGAGAACATCGCTTGAATTAGGTCAACCGATGACTCATAAGTCTAAAAATAGTATCATAAATGGGCTTATGGCGCCAGTTAGACCGGATGTAAAGCGGACTTTGGACTTAGTTTACGTGAAAATGTCAATCATGGAATGACTAATTTTCTGAGTCATAACCCGTCGGCGGAGTAAAATTACCTATTTTCGTATTGGTCAAACCTCCGGGAAATTCCATGACGTCAGCAATTCAATTGGTTCTAACCAAAAGGAGAAGGAAAACTCGGCCCAAATCGCCAACGCAGCGTTCGGCTTTTGCCGATTAAATCAATTGTTGTTATTTTGCGTAATGACAAACTTGTGTAACGATGAATCAGATGATAACTGCCAATTAGTTTATGTGTATTTGATGAATGGATTATGTGTATTCACCTATGGGATTATGTGCATTCAGTGCTTGACAACAAGTGATTATAAAATACATTTATATTGAATTGACAATTGATTGTGTTCGATTTAAGCCTGACCAGTTCTCCCGGTTATTGATTTCTACCAATCAAGGACAGCAAACGGATCCATTATTAAAAATCAACATCGAGTACAGACGGCAACAGCGGAAACCAAATATATTGCAGCGCCGAGACGTAACAGATTGGTGACAGCGGGCTGGGATTAGCTGTACCGTGGGAACTAGGTCACTGGGACTTGACACTTGAGACCAGGCTCAAGGTTAATGGCCATTAAACGGAACTGACCTACTCAATAAGGTAACAGCGAACCATCTTTCTTTGGATTACGAATACCGACGGAGCAGTTGACGGGAAAAACATTTGAAAGTTTTAGGTGCAACTGTTTAATGTTGTGCCGACATAGTTATAATTGAATTTATTTGGATAATTTCGAATTTTGATTATACAATCATCAATGTTAATCATCAATAAATGAATAAATTATCCCGATAATTTTTTTTGATGCTAAAAAAAATATCAAAGAGAGGATATTAGACAATAAGTAAAATATAAACATATTTCATTTCAAAATAAACAGTTGGCGAAGTGATAAATACTAAATCTTCAGCCATACAAATCAAATAAATTTTATGGTAATTGAACTTCTGAAAAGCCGCAATCTTCTACCAGGGTATTGGGTGGTTTTTCTCCCGGTAGCTAGAGTGTCGCAAATTGCACCGAGATTGTAAAAGGTTGGATAGAGCCACCAGTAAATCCTCAACAACTGTAATGCTTGAGGAATTAAAAGGAAAAATCCTTATTTCATCGAGGAAAAATTCTGGAACGAGAACCGGTCCGTAACGGAAGAGGGACCCGGCAACGCTGGACCGGCCCAGTAAGGAAGAGGGTTACGGAACCGAGGAATTTCAAGAATAGGAAACTCTTCTTCAATCTTCGAGAATCAAATCTTCACTCATGCATCTGAAAATCTTCATTCCAAAGAGAGTTACGACGCTACAACACTACGAGAAACCACAAGTGCGAGCACAAAATAATATTAATCATTGAATAAGTCCAAGTAAGTCAAGTTATTTGAAATGTCGAATATTAGCAAGCGACCTGGCCGACAAGCCGCCAAGAAAGCGAAAGCTCTATCAAGGAGACAGCGAACAATACTCTATCAAAAAAGGATAGAGTGAAAGGAAATAGACTTAGAACTAGAACAGGAAGGAATGATTTAAAAGGATCAGATCCTTCTGGTCCGAGACGAAGTGATACAACGGTATTAGTGGATCCTTATGATCTCGCTGAAGACTCAAATAATCAGGATAGGCAGGAAAATTTAATTTCATTGAATTCAGAATCAACGGGACCGAACAGCGTAGTACATGTTAGCGAGTGATATCGTTCCAGAATATAACGGTAGCAACATATCTGTTAACATGTTCGTGAAGCATTGTATAATGACAAAAAGAATGGTAACAGCGCAAGGAATACCATATTTGACAATGCTAATTGAGACCAAGGTGGTGGGAGCTGCTCGGCAGCATATTCAAGAAGGGGTAGGCATTACTTTAGAAGAAATGTTAAACACTCTTGAACAAATTTATATACCTGAGTCCGAAATTACTCAATTAATGCAAGAATTGGCAATAACTGTTGAAAATCCAGAAGAAGAAATGACAGACTTTGGTGCAAGGGTTAATCAATTATTAAATAGAATTATTACTTTATTTTTACAAAAAACTCCGTGAGAAAAGGGGAGAGAAAAAAATGAAACTTATATGGAGAATGCAATTTCCTCTTTTATGAGGTGACTGAATAGAAAAATATTCACTGCGATAACATAGTAGAATAGGACATATTCAACGAAATTGTCCTAAACGTCGAAAATTAGCTGTAAAGGATGAAGAGAGAGAAGAATGTTATTATTGCTTCCGGGAAAATCATGATTTCAGCAGTTGTCGCTTGAAACAAAAACATGATAGGGAAAGAATGTGAAACAAAAATACTCATAACGAGAGTTTAAACTTGAAACAGGGTCATCCCACGGAGGGTATGATGACTCAGAATCAAGGAATCTCTCAAAACGAATCATCCTCAAAGTTGATAAGGGTGATTTCGTAGAGCCAGCCGCGGTGGTGGAATTTCAAAAATGTATCTTTTCAAGGAGAAAGGGAACCTTCTTAATGGACACGGGAGCAAGCGTAAATCTAATTAAGAAAACAGTTTTAGATTCCCATATTATGATGATTCGAAAAAGAATATTGAATTTAATAGGAATCGGACCGTCCATTATTCCGACTCTGGACAAAGCCAAATTTCTTATGCGAGGAGTTGAGACTTCATTCCACGTCGTTTCAAAATCCTTTCCCATAGCTGAAGATGGTATAATGAGAATAATTTTTCTTAGGCAGCAGCTTGCTGTCTTTGATTTCGTGGATGACCGACTTCATTTAGGTGATGAGAATTTCCCATCGATATGTTGTTCCACCATTAGGTTACCTGCAAGAACAAAACAATCAGTACAGATACCAATAAAGAGGTCTAATCTGGTTGAATGATACATAAGACAGTTAGATTATGGTCCAGGAATTTTCGCGGGGAAGTGCCTTGTTAAAAATGAAAATGACACCATTAGGATCTATATTGTAAATTCAACTGAGCATGATATAGTGTTGACAGTTTCTCCAGCTGAATTAGAAGAGTACACTCAAGTACTCACTTTATCGAGAACTCGCGAAAGTTCAGAAACAGTGGACGGACAGCAGGTGTTGGCTTCTACATTTGCAAAATTGTTGAAAATTCTTAATTTAAAAGATTTGCATGAGAAAGAAAAGTCGAATCTTCTTCCCATTCTTTTAGAATGTTTATCTCAGTTCATAATACAAGCTGATGAATTGCAGTCAACGACGGTAATTGATCATGAAAATACCACCGTTGACAATAAGCCTATCTTCACAAGGCAGTATCTACAGCCTCCTGTGTATAGGGATAAAATTCGTGGACAAACAAATGATTTACTTTCTTCAGGTATAATTTAACCTTCAATATCGCCATATAATTTTCCTTTACTGATTGTCCCAAAATAACCCGTATCTAAAGGATACAAAAGGTGGAGAATGATGATAGATTACGGGGCTTTAAACGAGAAAACAGTAAGCGATGCGTATCCTCTACCAAATATGGTCGAAATATTAGATCTACTAGGGGTTGCGAAATATTTCTCTGTTATGGATCTTGCCATGGGATTTGAGCGGATTCCCATGAATCCAGATTCACAGGAGAAAACGGCTTTTACTACCTCTTCTGGACATCTTGAATATCTTAGAATGCTCTTCGGGCTAAAGAATGCCCTGGCAACGTTCCAAAGGCTGATGGACCAAATTTAACTGGTCGCCAAGGCCTCAAGTTATTTTTTTATATGGATGTCATCGTTGTGTATGCTTCTTCTCTCGATGATCATACCAGAAAAATTATATCCTTGTTAGGACAATTAAGAACTGCAGGACTGGCATTGCAACCTGAAAAATTATATTTCTCGAAGCCCGAAATAACGTATTTGGGGCATGTAATATCTCGAAAATGTGTCGAGTCTGACCCTAGGAAAATCGAGGAAGTAAAAAAATTTCTTGTTACAAAAAACGAAAAGAGCATTAAACAGTTTTTAGGACTCATGAAGTATTATAGGAAATTCATATCAGATTTTGCTGGAGTAGCAACACCATTGACGCTACTTTTGGATGATGAAGTCAAATTTAAATGGACTAATGAGCAACAATTGACTTTTGAGACTTTGCGAGACAAACTTTGTTCAGACCCGTTGCTTCAGTATCCAAGTTTTGCGGAACCCCTTGTTCTTGCGTAATCACAAACTTGTGTAACTTGTGTAATGACGAATTAAGTGATAAGTGCCAATTGGATTATGTGTATTCGATTATTGGATTATGTGTATTCACCTATGGGATTATGTGCATTTAGTGCTTAACAACAAGTGATTTTAAAATACATTTATATTGAAGTGACAATTAATTGTGTTTGATTTAAACCTGACCTGAATACACAAGGCAACGTAACCTCAAATTTTATTCATCACATTCGACGCATTCGATTAGATAGTAATACGAAACTGTGAAAACAATTTCCAAACTTGAAAAAAAATCATGATGAAATTTCCGCTATTGAAACGCTAAAAGACACATTTATGTAAAATTAGTGAATTTAACAATATTTATCTCTTATCTGGAATTGATTTTACCGGGAGTGGGAGGGAAAATGTCACAACTAAATGCCCATTGTTATTTCTTATTGGCTAAAATTTAAGCCTCCCGCGGTTTATGACACACGTGGTGAGTGTGACCATAGTCACGACTTGACTCGAGCGCAATCTGTGAATTTATTTAAAACGAAATTCCTTGATCAATCATTTTGCATGGTTCTAATTAAATCTTCTACTTGCGAACTTATGAAAATGAGAATTTGGGTGAATTGACAAGAATAAAAAGTAACTCAGCCAAGTAACATGTATTGATTGATTTACAAGAAAAACTCTAAAATTTACTAAGTCCGACAACGAATTTAAGCTTTTCATTAGAAAGACAAACTTTCCAAAGGAAGGATGCAAATCAATCTGATGATCATGTCTGAAAAAACTGTTTTCTGGACCTCTCTGAAGATTTTTCCACCATAGAACCCGAGGCTCTTGGGCGTTTACTTATGAATTCAATGGTGGAAATCATCCCCCAGAATTTTTTGACTGTTTTTAATTGGTTCGTCCTTTCCCCAATTTTGGTAGCGTAGGTGGATCCACTTACAGTCCTTTTTTGGCGCTTTTCTCAGGCCAACGCGCTCCATCAAGGAAAGTGCAGGGCTGTCATCATGCCACATAAATTATACCGTACTTGAACTTGAGGTCTAGTTAGCCTTGTCACACATGTCCCATCGCCGAGTCCTTTGGGTATTTTATCGTTATTAGCATCTCCGATTTTGAATTCAGATCATGACATGAAACGTGAGACATTTCCTCTAAGTTTCTTGGCGACTTGTAGAGCTGTAAAATGAATCTTGAAGTGAAATGTTCGAGACGAGACTAGTTGTGAGTTCAAGTGCATTTCAAGAACATTTTAAGATTATGAAATAAACCAGACTAGACTTGCTGTCTCATGAAATAGAGGTTCTTATCATTAATTTCATTCTAAAGTCTCCTTATTGGATCTTCAATTCTGTCATATTAATCAATGTTTATTAAAGTGCGATTTTAATTTAGATTTGAATTTGCCACGTGACCATAAAAGAGTGACTAACGTATAGAAGGGTGAAAAGATTGTTTGCGGATACGATTTTAGTATGTTCGCCGCCCACTATAAAAATGAGCTCACGGGTGCGACCATCACACCTCCGCCCTTATTTTAAAAAAATCAGAGGTTTACGTTAGAAAGGAACGAAGAAAGTCCTTTTATTTTTTCTTTCAATAATATTGCCTTTTTACCATTTTTGAGGAGCAAGAGCAAGTTGTCATTATACATACCAATCAACTATTCATTTAATTCAAATTTACATGAATATACATTTTTATTTTATTTTATTGTTTGTTCTTTGAGGCTTTGAAATAAACTTTCTAGTCTTCATTCTAATACTTCGAGATTTGCTCGCAAGTGTGCTAGTTTTAGTTTGTTTTTGTGTACAATTTTTCTTCGATCTTCAGAGATCTCGATTTCAACGTTATGATCGGCGAAAACGCTTATTACATTATATCGACCTTCGTAGTGATCATCAAGTTCAGATGTCCTGGGTTCTTTCAGTAAGTAAACAGTGACAGCGACAGTGACCAAGTCAATGGTTTTTAAAGGTATGGCGTCCGAATATTTGGTCAAGCAGTCCTGCACCGTGAGAATGTACCTATTTCCTTGTTCAGTAAATCGTGAGGGTCCCACAATATCAACTTGAATCTTATGGAACGCTTTTCGTGGCGTACCGGTAATCTTCATAGGTTTTTTTCCCCTTTGACGCACCAATTTTTTCTTCTGACAAGATTCGCAAGTTTTTGTGAACTCTTGCACGTCTTGTTCAGAACTTTCCCAGAAGAATCTTTTTCGTTATCAATTATAGGTTTTTGCGATGCCCGCATGACCGCCAGTTACGGAGGAGTGACGTTCTTTAATCATTTTTTGGCGATCCTAGAGATCGGGAAATGAAATCTCATTGGAACAGACATGAATAGTGATTCCTGTGTCGCTGAAGGTCTCTTGCAGGGCAGTTTTTTTCTGTTAAGAGTAATCGATTGAGACCGTTTCCTTTTCTGGAAATATTACAGAAATTCATTTTGATGCCTTTCATCGCTATTTTAAGTCCTCCGAAGAATTGTCTAACAATTTCTAGAGAGGGTTTTCCGTCATAGGTGGACTTTATGACCAAATGAAAAATGTATCTTCCATCCTGTTCAAAAACTACAGTAAGACCCCAATGAGGCTGAGTCGATAGAAGAGCTTCAAAATCTACTCTCCCCTCATCTCTCAGATTTCGACTCATCTTAGTTGTGAACCTGCAGGCCTTTGAAATAAAATGAACGAGATAACGATTTTCTGTTAGATAAGGATCTTTAACGTATTTTATGCAAGAGGCGTTCAATACCAAAACGGGAACGGTTGAGT
>JAUMHM010064761.1:0-14352 GCA_032362435.1 Melikaiella ostensackeni
TTAACTATTTATTTGTATATATTATACGGCGAGCGCAGAAAATCGTGCGCGAATATTATGATGAGAATGTATTCCTTGAGGCCGATAGAGCCTTAGGTAAATAAATTTCCTTTTTCATTTGAAATCAGAAACAAATTTAGTAATTTGTATATAAAAAACAAATAACACCGAGCGCGAGATCCACATGTATCGGAGCGTGAAGCGCGACGACCGAATCGCGCGCCTTAGGTGCACTCAAACTTGCGAGCGGAGCGAGCTGCACGCGAACCGTCTGAGTTATGATGATTTATATTTTAAAAATGATTCAATTTAGGGAAAATTTTTTGCAACTTTTTCAATTTTATTATTAAAAATATTCATCAGACAAAAAACTTGAAGTAGGAAAAAGTTCCGCTTTGTAATATTCTACAAGACCATATTTTTCTTCATTTTAATTCTTTGATATTCAAAATTTGGGTATCACGAGACGCTTGGACAATAACTTTTCAGGTTTTCGAGCACTCGTCCCCTTATTACATCCGGGTTCTCAATTATGGAAGTTTGATTTTTGGATTTAGAAATACTAAAAAATATTCAATTTAGGTGATTCAATTAAAAATGAAATTAGACCTATGAACTGAAATATGCATAATAATTGAATCTAGAAACTGAAAATTATTCAGCATTGAAAGTTTTTAAATACTTAAATATGACATCTTTTAAAATGGAATTAAAACTAGAGAATCCATGAATTTGCATACAATTAAGGTATTATGGACACGAAAAAACAGATATCAGAAAAAATATCTAATTATTCTTTTTAATATTTTTATAATATTGTTGATAATCTTGTTCAAAGGATAAAAGGTTATTGTTCTGGAAAAAGTGGTTTATTTAGGAGTTTTTGTCTTCGACCAAACTTTTGTTCCTATCGCTTCTTACAAATTTTTAAAAAATTACATAATTGGAATAATAATAGCTTATTTTCTTGGAAAAAAGATTCTCTACAACTTGACCTCATTCAGAAACAATTTTTCAAACGAAAAATTTAATAAACAAATAAATTTATTTGATAATAATTCATTTATTAATGAAAATTGAATGAGGTCAAGTTATACAGAATGTTTTTCTCGATAAGATAAATTATCATTCATTAAAATCGTATCAGTTTTCAAAATTCTTTAAGAAACTATAACTCGATATCTCATTACGTATGTGACGTCTCTGAACCTGGCCCCGCCTTTTTATAAAATCAGATTTTGAACCATGCTATAGTTAAGGGTAACTGAGTGTTATTGAGGGCCGTAAGTCCCAAATGTTGGTCTCTGCAATCTTTTATAAAAAATGATTTGAGCGTTGGCTTCACATCAAGCTAGCCCCGCCATACCTGTAACTTCAAAACTTTTCTTTTAATCTAATCCGTTTTTTTTACAAAATTAAGGGCTCACTTAGGGCTCTCGATCTATTCTAGGCTTAATCACGCAGTCCTTTTAATTAAAAAAAAAACAATGCGCAGTTTGATTTCATACGCAAAGATAGCCCCGCCCCACCTATAATTCCAAAAGCAGTGCTGCTATCAATCTCGGTTTCATAAAAAAATAAGGGCTCATTATGGGCTGAAAAGAACCATATGGACGAAATTTAGGGCTCTGCAATTTTCAATAAAATGGCTTGCGCGATGAGTTCACATAAAGCTAAATGGTACCCCGAAGGGCCTAAGTCGTCTATCGGGAGCTGCCAAACGTTACTGTGGCAGAAACTTCAAAACAAGTTTCAAATATATAATAAATAAATAAATTAATTCACGAATTTTCATTATCTCATCTTTATTGTTACAATTGTAGTTGTTTTGCTACGACATCGAAAATTATGTCTCTTTTTACGTATTTCTTACGTTGTAGATGATCCTTAAAGAAAAATACAATTTTAATCAAAACCGCTATTTTGAAAATTGAGAAAAAATTAATTCTAAATTCAAGTACTGGCTGTTTCATTTCTTTTTTATTGGCTTCAACTCTGAAGTCCTAAACGATCTAAACGTGCGAAAACTCCCGACATGAACAACTCCTAATGCTCAGGTACTTGAGCGCGTTTCTCCTCAGTTACAAGATTGGACATATCTCGCGTCGGATTGATGGGCGGGTATACCTGAGATTTCAACATTATTCTCCATTTTATTTAATAGCCCTTTGTTCTCATTCATACATATCGATCAATGACCTAATTTAACAATGTAATTTTGCTGTAAATTTAATGTGCTTTTAGGAGTTGCCTTAAATTAAATATAGCTATGTGGAAAATCTCAATATTACGCCGAATCGGTGTTGTTTTGAGTTGCAACAAAAATAAGACACCCGAGAATGAGAATACAGCTATGTTCATGCTACAGTTTCACCCTCAAAGTGTTCTCATTTTGAGAAAAAAATCTTATTTCGAGAACATAACAAATGTGCTGCTATAAAAATGATCCCACTATTTTTCTGTGTTTGGTTTTTTCGCCCTCAAACACACAAAATTAAAAAAAAACTTTTTCTCCTCCATGAAACATTGCAATTAATGGTCCCATACTTCTACAATTTTCACTAAATTTTCTATCATACAGTATACAAATAATTTTATTTTTAGTCCTTATCCATTTGTGATAGTCGCAAATTTTCATAAATTCGTACATTCCAGTGCGAAAATTTTTAGAAATTTTGGCATATCAAAAAATACTTATATTGCACATAGTTGACAGGACCAAAGAAGTCCTAATTATCTTTTTGGGACGTTGTGAAAAAATACGCAGTTAAAAATTTTTTACATGGAAAACTGGATAAGGAAAATTAGGTTTTTTCGCCCTCAAACACAGAAAATTAACAAAAAAATTCACCTCTCTGAAACGTTGCAATTAATGGTCCCATACTTCTCCAATTTTCACTAAATTTCCTTTTATACAGTACACGAATAATTTCATTTTTGCTCTTCATCCATTTGTCATCGTCGCATATTTTCATAAATTCGTACATTCCAGTGCGAACATTTTCATAAATTTCAGCATATCAAAGAATGCATATATTGCACATATTTAATGGGCCTGAAGAAGTCCTTACTACATTTTTGCGATTTTTCAAAAAATACGGAGTTTTAAAAATTATTAGATGAAAAACTGGATAAGGACCATTTGGTTTTTGCACCCTCAAACTCAAAAAATGAATGTTTTACCTCCCTGAAACATTACGATTAATGGTCCCATACTTCTCCAATTTTTACTAAATTTTTCTTCATGCTGTACACGAATAATTTTATTTTTGGTCTTTACCCATTTGTCATTATCGCAAATTTTCATAAATTCGTACAATCATATCTCCTAAACTATTCAAGATAAAACTTTTTTTTAATTTTTACAGGGAATTTTGTGCACTTTAATTCTTGTTCTGACTATTTAGGTGAACAATGATTTTGATTTTTCTTTTCAGAAAACGTCGATTTTCTTGCTTGAATCTTTGAAGGATGTTAAAACAACCCTTAAAATAAATTCAACGAACTTTTCTGCTAGGTATATGTTTTTCTAGTTTATTGTGAATTAATTTTTGACTTCAAAAGTATAATAAAAAAATTTCCCGTGATTTTCGTTGCTAGAAAATGTCGATTTCCTGGTTTCATTCCTTGAGGGATGTTAGAACAACCCTTAAATTAAACTCAACAAACTTTCTTGCTAAGATAGGTTTTTATTGTTGATCGTGAATTAATTGTCGACCCCAGTAGCATGACCAAAAAATCTCCCATGATTTTGGTTGTTAGGGAATGTCGATTTCTTTGCTTGAATGTTTAGGGGATGTTTAAACCACTCCTCAACATCCTGTATACAGAAAATCGTGAGTCTGTCAAGTCATGGGCACAAAATTTTGTTTTAGTGGGTCCAATCTACAAAATTTGAGACATCTAGCCAAATCTGACGAAAAGTTTTTGATAAGGATAACATTTCACTAATAGACGAATTTTTCTATTAAAATACATGTAGAAATTGGAAGTTTAGTAATTTTTTGAGCAAAAACTGTCCATTCTTTAAATAATTTTATTTCGAATTATTGATCTGCAGGTTCGAAGTTACAAAAAAAATTATAATTAGTCATTTGGACAAAAAGCCATTTTCTGTACATTTGGTGCAGGATCCTTTATAAAAAAATTATACAAACAAATGGTCACTGTAGACATTTCTAGGCATCATATCATGTTATTGCCATCACTAACAATATAATCTAAAGAACGATTTAGAGAACAAATGATTTCTTGCTGAATTTGAATGTCCACACTTGGCAGTCGTTCATACAATTTGTTTATAAAAATAACGAATAATTTCAAATGGCAAATTTTTTATCACTAAATTTCACTAAGAACACAATGTAAAATAATGAAAAGAAAAAAACAACCCCATGTCATAAAAGTTGCAATTTCGCAGGAACGTTTAGATATAATAGCACATTTATACCTACATGGATCGTCAAAATTCTGGGTTATTCTGTATGTACGAAAGAAAAAGTCAAGTACGAAAACGAAATTGAGAAAATAAAAATGAAGCTGTCATAAATCAACAGAAATAAAAAAATATTCTTCCGTGTAATAACAATTATAATCTTTTTTGTGTTACAATTTTTTCTCGAGGGCACATCTTGGATTTTCAATCTCACATCAAAAATGAAAAATGACTATTTTCAATCAATTTCGTCAAAATAATTGCTAAATATGTAGCAATAATGTTCATCAATTATTCTGAAGAAATGGATTAGAAATAGTAATTTTGCATTTTTGGTGAGGGATTGAAAGTTGATGATGTTTTATAAAAAAATAGCAATATAAAATTACTGTAATTGTTATTGCATGGAAAAATGAACATTTCTAATTTTTGTTGATTTTTCACAACTTCTTTCTTAATATTTTAACCTTATCTCCATAGTAGATTTTTTCCCTAGCATACAGAGAGTATCCCAGAATTTTGACGTGCCGTATAAAAAATATTTAGGAGTACAAATGTGCTTTTTATATCTAAGCCTTCCTGCCAAAATGCAACTTTTATGACATGTACAGATACAAATTTCTTTCTTCATCTACAAAAAAGTAACATTTTTTTGCTATAGATTTACCAACAATTTCATGCAGAAAAGACATTCATAGCCGTAATATATCTGTGATCGAAAAATGGAAAGCTCATGAAAACACCATTTTCAACATAAAAGTGTTTTGAGGGACTTCTATGAATGAAAGCATCATCATTTTGAATACATTTTTGACTTCACCACCATAAATATACATCAAATAGAACAATAGATAACAATATGAAGACATGAAAATGGCAACCGGATAAGGATCAAACATGAAAGTTTAGTCATTTTAAAAGTTGAACAAAAGAACAAAGAAAAAATAGAAGTGAATTTTTGTTGCGAATAACTTTTAAGTGGGGGGAAAGTTGAATTTTCTCGCATCGAGATAAAAGAAAATACAATAAAGTTGACATGGTAACCATACCCAATGTTGTGGGCAAATCTTACCACGAGAACGTAATTTTTGTTACAGGTAAAGATTACTCTAAAATGGCGGTGAAGATTACAATTTGTTTTTCTATGAAGTTTTCTGCGATAGGTTTCTGCTTTCGAAATATATAATTTTGATACAGTTATGGAAGCATAAATTCCCCAAGAACTCAACTTCAAAGATCTGAAAACATTAGAAAACCAATTTTTTTGTGTAACAGGGGGAAATAAAAATGTCGTTATCCAGTTTTCCATGTAATGAATTTTAAAATTCAATATTTTTTACAAAGGCACAAAAATATAGTAAGGACTTCTTCGGGCCTGTCAAATAGGTGCAATATATGTATTCTTTGACATGACAAAATTTCTGAAAATGTCCGCACTGGAAAGTACGAATTTATAAAAATATGCGACAATGACAAATGGATAAGGACAAAAACAAAATTATTTGTGTACCACATGTATGCATGTGTATGAATAAAATGTATGTATGCATGTCATTTGAGATGTAATTTATTTATAACAATCACATTTATTATGAAATGGCAATTTACTTCACTGAATTATCACTGAAAAACCAAACAAAATAATTTTTCAAAAAAAGTACCTATAACTTTTAAAAATTGCTCAAACTGCGAGTTTGCTGAAATGCAGTTTGTGTATAACAATATAAAAAATATTTTATTTCAATCAGTTAGTGCTTTGCCCGAAATTTTGGCCTTTAGATTCTTTCCAACCTCTAATGAACCCTTAATTTTGGTATGAAACCGGGATTGATTCCAGAACTTGTTTTCGCAATTATAGGTCTGGCGGGGCTAGCTTCGCATATGAAACGAAATTGCGAATTTTTTTTTAAAAAGCTAAAAGGACTGCGTGATTAAGCCTAGCATAGATAGAGAGTCCTAAATGAGCCCTTATTAAAAAAAAACCGGAGTAGATTAAATGAACAGTTTTGAAGTTCCAGGTACGGAGTGGCTAGCTTCATGTGAAGCCAGCGCGCAATTGATTTTTTTATAAAAAATTGCAGAACCAAAAATTTGAGACTTATGGCTCTCAATAGCCGATTTTATAAAAAAGCGGAGCCTAGTTCAGAGACGTTTTCGTGGGGATGTAAGTTGTTCCAAAAAAATGTCGGTATGGTAGAAAGCGGGTAAGTTTGACATGCCCTTAAACGAGATCATCAGTAATAATATGGAAATTTTTAAAAGTATAATTAAATATTTTTTCCAGGGACCTGTTTTTTCGTGCCCATATTACCTTAAATTTATAAAGTTTGTGAATAGAAGCTTAAAAGCTTTTACTTTTCGAATTGTCTAGGTACAGGAAATATTAATGAAAATAACGAGAATATTTATAAATAAATGATATTTGTAAAATTTAAATCTGAAGGGAATTTCAGAAGTCATTAAAAGTTCTTGTAATTCTTGTAATGCAAAATTATTCGCGCAAAAAAATTGAAAACCTTACAGAATAGAACTTTTAAAAGAAAGTATTATACTATTTCTTTTTGCTGTTATTAATAGTTTTCGAAACTCTCTTTCATATTTTGCTAATATGAATATTAATAAAAATATGTTTTGACAGGTATGCACCACCAGCTTACGATATATGGTTATTTTTGTATTACTCTACGACAAGAGAAATGAGATCTGCACATAGTGAAACATTATTCAAAATCTACTATAATTCTATGGAAAAATGCTTAAAAGAAGCTGATATTGAAATTGTAAAAATATTTTCGTGGAACGAGTTTACTGGATCGCTTGCAGAATTTAAGATCTTTGGTCTTCTGCGTGCAATTATTGCTTTACCGATTGCATTGTCTCAATTAGAAACAAGAAGTCACGGATCGATAACAACATCACAAGTATGGGCAAATGTTTCGGATGAGACTTCTTCATTTTATTCCAAACAATTGAAGGAAAATGAGCGGTTTCGAAAAAGGATGCTAGATATTTTGTTAGAACTTCATGATTTTGTGTAAATTTGTTTTTGTATAGATTCAGAATTTTGCATTTAATCGAACAAAGAGAATATATATTTTTGCAGCAATATTGTGTTGTAATAAAAATAATTTTAATATTCTTATGTACATTCGAAGGTGAATCTTTCAAAGTTAAAGCCAAACTTATGAAAAATATTTGACGACTTATCCTGAATTTCGGAACAACGAGACACTTCGTTATTTTCTTCGAAATGTATACACTGTCGGTACCGGTAAAAAAACGGTACCTACAGTTTTTTTAACGGTTTTTTAAAAAGCATATTTCGATGCCTCCATTCCATACGGCTCCACGTCGCGTTTGGTCGTTGTATAGCTCTCCGTCGTGTTTGTTCGCTGTATAGCTCCAAGTCCTGTGTATAAGCATATGACCTGGAGCTGCACACAGACCAAACGCGACGTGGCGCTGTACACCACCTAAACACGAAATAGAGCAGTATGGAATGGAGGCGTCGATTTTAAACATACCGAAGGGACTGTCAGGCATTTTAGTTTAATGTCATGCGATTTTAGAGTTATTTTGACAGTTTTGGCTTTCGACGCGTTAGATGAAAAGCTGTATAATTTCAGGGCTCTACTTCATTTAAAAAATGACAAAAAATTCTGAAATTTTCACAGAAACTCTGTATTGAGCCCTCTTATGTTTTCCCAGTTAAAAAAAATCGTGAGAAAAGTTCAGCCGCTAAGGTAAACTGTGTGGCATTTTCGATATCCTTAGGGAGCGTCCATGAACTACGTGGATAGTTCTTTTTGTTTGAATAAAGACAAAAATAAAATTCCTGAGAAGTCAAAAAGCACACAGCGATAAAAAGAAAAGAAACACTGTCCACGTGGTTTGTGGACGCTCCCTTAACACAATGACAGAACGATGAATGAGAAGGGAATTATTATTATTTCTAGATAAAAGAAATATTTTTAGACTTGATAATACAAGTCATTTTTTTTATGCTTAATTAAACATAACTCATGACTTATACTTCAAAATGATCAATTACTATTAAAATGACTGATTGATTATTATCACTTATATACAGTTGGGGGGAGTCTTGTTTAAATATATCTACGACTTTGTGAACGAATTTTCGTGCTGCGAATTTTCATCATTGTCTGATAAATATTTTTTTGTTAAACCTTCGTTTCTTTTTCTCTTTTTTAAACTTGAACCATAAGCGTCTATTATATAGTTGTATATAGTGTATAGTTGTTATGGTCACAGAATAAGTTCGATCACCGAATGAGTTCGGTCATTTTCAAACGCCCCCGTTTCTGTGGTCACAGAATTGGTTTGATCACGGAGTGCAAACGATCACACCCTGACAATTTTTCCCACGCCCCCGTTTCTATGGCCACAGAATTAGTTTGATCACGAAGTGACTTCGGTCTAACGTTAACTTTTTTTCTCATGCTCCCGTTTCTATTGCCACTCGCGAGTTCGGTCATAACTCGACTTCTTTTCCCACGCCTCCGTTTCTGTTGTCACAGGATTAGTTTGATTACAGGGTCAGTTTAGTCACACTCCGACTTTTTTCCACTCTCCGTTCCTATGGTCACGGAATTAGTTTGATCACCGACTAAGCTCGTTCACATTATGCCCCCTTTTCAAGCGCCCCCGTTTCTGTGATCTCAGAATTAGTTTGATCACGGAGTGAGAACGATCACACCCTGACCTACTTTCCCACGCCCCCGTTTCTGTGGTCACAGAATTGGTTTGATCACAGACTGAGTCTGATCAAACCCCTACTCCTTTTCCCATGCTCCCGTTTCTGTTGCCACAGGATTACTTTGATTACTGAGTGAGTTTGGTCACATTATGACCCCTTTTCAAACGCCCCGTTTCTGCGGTCACAGAATTAGTTCAATCACGAAGTGAGAACGGTCATGCCCTGACAGATTTTCCTACGCCCCTGTTTCTGCGGTCACAGAATTAGTTTGATCGCGAAGTGAGTTCAGTCATAACTCGACTTCTTTTTCCACGCCTCCGTTTTTGTTGTCACAGTATTAGTTTGATTACGGGATGGTTTGGTCAAACTCCGACTTTTTTTTCCACTCTCCGTTGCTGTGGTTACAGGATTAGTTTGATCATGGAGTGAGTTTGGTAATACCATGACCCCTTCTTTCATGCCCCCGTTTCTGTGGTCACAGGAATAGTTTGATCACCGAGTAAGCTCGTTCACATTATGCCCCCTTTTCAAACGCCCACGTTTCTGTGATCTCAGAATTAGTTTGATCACGGAGTGAGAACGATCACACCCTGACCCACTTTCCCACGCCCCCGTTTCTGTGGTCACAGAATTAGTTTGATCACAGACTGAGTCTGATCAAACCCCTACTCCTTGTCCCAAGCTCCCGTTTCTGTTGCCATAGGATTAATTTGATCACTGAGTGAGTTCGGTCACATTATGACCCCTTTTCAAACGCCTTGTTTCTGCGGTCACAGAATTAGTTCGATCACGAAGTGAGAACGGTCACACCCTGACAGATTTTCCTACGCCCCTGTTTCTGTGGTCACAGAATTAGTTTGATCGCGAAGTGAGTTCGGTCATACCTCGACTTCTTTTCCCACACCATCGTTTCTGTTGTCACAGGATTAGTTGAATCACGGGGTGAGTTTGGTCAAATTCCGACTTCTTTTCCCACGCTCCTGTTGCTGTGGTGACAGGATAAATTTGATCATCGAGTGAGTTTGGTAAGACCATAACCCCTTTTTTCATGTCCCCGTCTCTGTGGTCACAGAATAAGTTTGATCACAGAATGAGTGTGGTCAAATTCCTACTCCTTGTCCCAAGCTCCCGTTCCTGTGGTCACAGGATTAGTTTGATCACCGAGTAATCTCGGTCACATTATGAACCCTTTTCAAACGCCCCCGTTTCTGTGGTCACAGAATTAGTGCGTTCATGAAGTGAGAACGGTCACACCCTAGGAAATTTTCGAACGCCCCCGTTTCTGTGAGCGAAGAATTAGTTTGATCACAAAGTGGGAACGATCACACCCTGACCCATTTTCCCACGCCACCGTTCCTGTGGTCACAGGATTAGTTTGATCACGAAGTGCTTCCGGTCATACTATGTCCCCTTTTCTAATGCCCCCGTTTCTGTTTATTCAAAAAAGGGTGGGGGGAAGTGTAAAATCAGCCACAATGCTTATTCTTTCTACGATCCTAACTCCCATGAATTTCCTCATATAAAATTATTTTTAAAAAACCAGTAAAAAAAATTGTCGTTACCGGTATTTTGAAAAGCCTATACTAGGATTCTTTATTGAGATCATCCACAAATATTGGACGAATATTTCAATGGAACTAATTTATGGAATCGATTCCGGAACTTATACTTATTTCGTTGACCTAACATGTCTTGTATTTTATTTTCCTATTCTAATATGTGATTTCTTGATGGCAAAAAATAGTTACTGAAAGCTGTAGGAACTTATTGCTGACGATACTTTTTCTTTGAATTCTAAGCTGTTTAGGGAGGGCGAGCAATATGCATTTTAAGAATAGTGTTTTGAGTCTCTTTTTAGAACTACATACATGATTTCGTGTAAAAAAAATTTTGATTAAAAAATCATATCTAGAATTTTTGTAATCAAAATTCGTGATGAGAAGTGAATTATTTATTTTTAAGTATAAAGATTGCCGAAAAGCATCAAAATATTTTCGAGTAGCAAGAAATGTATTTGCAAAGGTTTTGAATTAAAAGGTTTGAACTACATAGAACACTTACGAAGAAGTTTTGAACATGACTGTAAGTAAAAGTCTGGACTCACGTGACCAGAAACTAGTATGGAAGTGAAAGATCACTATTTGGAAAATCAGTGATACATAAAAGCTCAAGCTACAAATCAAATTCTTGACCCTCAGACTTTCCAGTTGGAAAATGTACGAAATATTTTTTTCAGTATTTTCATCTAAAAGCCACAGTTGCAAAATTCGAAATAACAGGAGACATTAAGAATTAAAATTTTTTCTCTAAAATGATGCCACCTAAAGGTTCCAAACAATATGATGCCATCAGCAGAAGTGGAGTTTTCAACACAGAGTTAAAATTTATACAACAATATTTTCTGAAATTTTGACTTAGTTTGATAAAGAATACATACCAGAATGTTATCTGAGTATCGAGGAAAATATTCTCATAGTGGAAGACATGGTTTGTTAAAGACCTCAGAATGCTTAAAGACAAGTTTCATTGTTTGGACTTTAATGATTGCATGATGGTGATACAAACTTCGGAAAAATATTAAGCAAAGTCTATGATTTTTGACGATCGAAATAAGATGACTTTAATGGATTTCTATGAAGATCCATTTTGAAATTCCATTTTGAAAATCCATTTTGAATTTCTCCTTGGACCAGAAAACCCTTTGCTGAAATTTGCAGCAAATTTGGGTTTAACATTTATTGATTGTCTATCTGAGATTGATTCACCGTCTCGTGACACAGAAAAAAACAAAGAATAAGCTTCACTCCGATTTCAGAGTAATTTTTACCTGCAGCAAAAATTATCTACACGTGGTAATATGTACCCACGACATTGGGTATGGCTGCCATGTAAACTTTAATGTATCTTCTTTTGCTTCGATGCGAAAAAAATTCAACTTCACTCACTTTCAATTACCCGAAAAAAAAACCTCACCTCTGTTTTTTTTGGATAAGTTTAAGTTCTTATTGAGTGGAATTACTTTTAAGCTGAGTAAAATAATTTCATCACACTCCAAAGTAAGAAAAGCACAAGACCATGGTGATTTGTGGGCCGATAATTTCATGTTTAAATACCGTGAAGATGAAAAACTAGCAATGCTGTTCTTTCGACTTTCAACTGATCAATTCACAAATTGATTCACAGTGAGTCGCAAGATTCCCCATGCAATTTATATGCAATTTATGAAATTAAATAGGAGAATTCATAATTAAATCTTGGAAGCAGTTGTTTTTGGCTTATAAGCTTGGGTTACTATTACTCTTTCGTATCCAAAAATGTTATTAGTAATTATTTTCACTGAAAATTCACGAAATGTCTATATTCAAATATGCAAAAAGCTAGAGAATTAAAAATCGTTGTCGAGGGCGTTTTGATTCGAAATCTAAAAATGAAATTAAAAGAAAAATTTCTGGAAATTTTGGAAACTTTTGGAAATTTATGCGGAGTATTGAGAAAATTTTTAAAAACTTTTCAGAATTGCAAGAGGCTTTGCAGATTTATAAGAGTTCTACAAATTGACCTTTTAACAGGTGAATTTAGGGAAGTTTATGAGCTTGTTAAGTTTTTATTCACCGTTAAGTATTCTTGTCACATATGCATTGAATGGTCTTTCCCCATCCTCGAGACCAAACTGCAGGAGACTGGTGCCCTCCTCAGTATACAACACAAACCGGTCATAACTCCTTTGGTTCTGGCTTGGTTTTCATACTTTCCTTTGCATGGCCGAAGTTTGGTGGGATTGACGTTATGAATGGACACTCCACTTTACGACAATTCAGCTGCTTAATTTGTACATGATTTTATACTTATGGAAGGAATTTCTCGCATCAAGTTGTATGGAGATTAGGTGTTTGGAATGCTAGAGGTGTCAATGATATGAAGGAAAAGAAATTGCGGGATACAATGCGCGCAAGGAACCTAGATATTTTGTGTGTACTGGAAACAAAGAATACGGGATGTCAAGTAAGAAACATAGAGAACGGACTCGAACTTCGGTCAGGAGTAGATAACGAATCATATGATACCCAAGGAGTCAGTCTGATTATGAATGAGAGCAAAACAACATGTCAAAAAGTGTAAATGTGTATCACCTAGATTACTATGGGTTAGAATGAAAGTGGGAATCAGAAGACTATTCATCAAAGCATGCTACGCTCCAGTTCATGGAGACAAGAGAGATGCGAAAGATACCTTCTGGGACTCGATGAATGATATACTAGGGACTTGCGATACTGGAGAAAGAATAATTCTACTTGGAGATATGAATGGCTGGGTTGGTGTGCAACGCGAAGGAACCGACAGGGTACTGGACCATTTCGGAGACTCAAAAACGAACGGTAACGCGGATAAATTGATGAGCTTATGCTTAGAAAAAGGCTTGTTTATTACGAACACTTAATTCGGACATAAAAAGATCCACATGTGTACTTGGTGCAGACGCGAAAGTCACAGTATGATTGACTTTGTTGTAGCGGATGAGAGACTGAGAGGGCTTGTAAAGGATACAAGTGTTATGAGAGGCTCTGAGTGCGGAACGAATCACTACCTGTTAGTTTAAAAAATGAGTCTAGGTCAAGGGTGGAGGAGAGGAAGAACTGATGATAAGCCGAAGCAGACGCGAGTTAGAATAGAGAATTTGCAGAAACCAGAAGTACAATTGGTATATCGTGATAAGCTGAATAAATACTTAGAATATCATGAAGAAGACTGGAAGACTGAATAGAACAATAAAAATGTAGAGGGTGCATGGATAATACTACGGAATAGCATCTTTAAGAGTACATCTGAAGTGTGCGGTACTCCAGCTGTAGGAAGAAAGGCTGGAGATGCTTGGTAAAATAATGAAATCCGCGTGGCTATCGAAGAGAAAAAGCAAGCATACTTGAGAACATTAAATAGCGAAGGTCTTAGCGATGAGGAGAGGACTAGATTAGAAAATGATTACAGTAATAAAAAAACAGAAAAGCCAAGATACTAGTCAGAGAAAGCAAGGATAAAATCAAGGCGGAAGAAGATAAAGAAATGCAAAATAACTTTCAAGGAAATAAGAAATTATTTTGTGAATGGGGCAAGAAGGCTAGGAAAGGAAGCTCTAGCACTGATGTAGTCGGAATCAAGAATTCTGATGGTGAAATGGTATGGGATTCGGACAAAGTGAAGG
>JAUMHM010064781.1:0-14351 GCA_032362435.1 Melikaiella ostensackeni
GAAATCGATTTTTTTTTTATTTAAAAGAATTTCACGTTCCAATATTCTTAAATGTACGTTATCTATATTTTCTTTTCATTAATCAAGAAATATAATTCAAAGTTCATTTGTTATAGGCCTAATTTAATAATAATTGATTTTAAACTTTTAAAATTTACAAATGACTAGAAATGGCATAATATGTTATTTCTTTATGAAGTAAAATTCATCAAAGACTATTATAGTCTTTCTTTTAATTATTAATAACTTAAGGTTATGAATTCATGTAAAAGGTGAATAAATGTTATTTGTGAGTAAATGACTCATTTGATTTCAAATTCCCTCAGTCGTCCATTGGAATTGTTGCTAATTTTAATCTATTTGAATGAACTATTTTAGTTTTATTGGGTCCTATTTTAATTTCTGCATTACAGTTTTCAATTAGTCGTTCAATCAAAAATGGACCTGAATATTGTCTGTTGAATTTATGAATGGAAGGGGGCTCGAGGAGTCTGACATAGTCTCCTTCTTTAAAGTCTCGAACACTTAATTTTGGATCTTAATATCTTTTCGATTTTTCCTTTGCTATTTTAAGGTTTCCTTCAGCCGTTTTTTGAACATCTACCAGTTTTTGCAAAAGGTCTAGTACATATTCAACAGAAGTAGAAGATAGCTCATTTTCTGAAAAACTAGTTGGTAAATTCATTTTCTTTCCATGGACGAGAGTATGGAGAGCAAATCCTGTGGACTCATACACAGACAAATTGTATGAAAAGATGGCATACCGCAGCCATTCATTCCAAACCTGCTTGGTTCCAAATTGTTTTAAGTATTCAATCAAAGAATGATGACTTCTCTCAAGTGAGCCCAATGACTGAGGGTGATAAGCAGTTGAAGTAATCTTTTCAATTTGAAAAATTTTACAAAATGTCTTCATAACTTCGCTTATAAAATTACTTCCTTGATCGGTCTGGATTACCCTTGGACATCCTTGACTCAAAATAAATTGCTCAGCTCACGCGATGGTTATCGTTTCAGCCTCAACATTAGGCCGTGGTTTTTATATTTTAACCATTTCCATGACACTTTTTGTTATAATTTCCTTGACATTGAAAAACATCATTTTGGTATTCAGCGCCACTCTCAGCCGATAGCTCACTTGCTCTCCCCTGAGAAAGTATGTCTATGACACTCTCATCCCTCATCCCGCTCGCATGTCTAGGCTTCTACAGTGTCTACAGTGGTAGCCGCTTAAAGCTAGCATCCACGGGAGCGCACAGTCCACTTCCCAGACCCGTCTCTTCACCGAGACGATCATTTTTTAAGGATAAATCCCTGACATCCCTAACAATTTCGGGATGTGAGTGCCCATCCTCCTCAGCTAGTAGCATAGGTCTGGTCCTATGGTAGGTCGACACTTGGAGGTCCCTTCCCCTAAACACGGCAGCGATCAGGCACTGGGTCGCACCACTGGCCTTGTGAAACGCTGTACTCGAGGGGGCTTATACTATCGCTATTTCTTCTTCCTCTGCAGTATCATATCCACTATGATCACTACAATTCATTTCATAATCACATTTTCCAGAATCGGAATTCTCACCAACAATAAAAATATTTTCAATTAATTCATCGATTTCATTATCCATTTCATCATTTTCATCATCATCAACCTGATGATCACAATTCATAGCATCTTTCCTCGTGGTGCACTCACGCATATGGGTCGAGCTGAATATTCCACAAAAATTGATTTTTCCGTTTTGACATTGATCTAAATCACAAGGATTTCGAGATAAAGCATCAGCATTAGAATGTATCTTTTCAGGTTTATATTGAATTTCACAATCATACTCGCTAAGCTCAATTTTCCATCTAGCCAATCTAGATACTGGATCTTTTAATCCATGCAACCAAACTAAAGGTCTATGATCCGTAATAAGAACAAATTGACGTCCATATAAATAAGGGCGAAAATGTCCAACGGCCCAAACTATAGCAAGAAGTTCCTGTTCAGTTGTACTATAATTTATTTCTGCTTTTTCTAAAGTTCTAGATTCAAAAGCTATTGATAAATCTTTACCTATTTCACCTTGACTTAATACCGCTCTTAATGCATAATTAGATGCATCAGTGCTAAGTAAAAACGGTCTTGTAAAATCTGGATATTGTAATGAAGGTTCTGAAAAAATTTTATCTCTTAAAATCTCAAATGCTCTCTATTGCAAATCGGATCAATGAAAAGGAACATCTTTTTTTTAGTATTGCAGTTAATGGTTTTGCTTTCTTGGAAAAATCTGAGATGAATCGCCGTTAATACCCTCTTAGTCCCAAAAATTGTTTGATACTCTTTTTACGTTTAGGAATTGGAAAATTTTTAACCGCGTCTATTTTTCAAGGGTCTGGTTTCACTCCGTTTTGTGTAATGATATGGCCCAAATATGTTATTTCCTTCTGTGAAAAATTACATTTCCTGGTTGTAGCACTAGGCCTGCTGTTTTCAATCGTCCAAACAGTGATTTTAAATTTTGTCTATGATCTTCGATGGAACTTGCATAAAGAACTATGTCATCCATATAAACAAACAACTCTATGCCCTGTAATCCGGTCAAAACTTGATCCTTTAGCCTCTGATAGTGGCTGGGGCATTTTTCAAACCAAATGGCATTCGGGTATATTCTAAGTGAGCATAGGGCTTAAAAAGGCAGTTTTTCTCTTAAATCAAGGTCCATAGGGATCTGATGAAATCCCGAGGCAAAATCCAAGACTGAAAAATATTTAGCACCGCCAAGTTGATCTAAAATATCACTAATATTAGGAAGTGGATACGCATCTCCAACTGTTTTTTCATTCAGTTGCCTGTGATCTATTACCATTCGCCATTTCTGGGGTGCTCCTGGATCTCTCTTTTTCGGAACGATCCAAAGAGGAGTATTGTAAGGGGATTCTGTTGGTTGCACAATTCCATCCGCAAGTAGATTATTGACCTGTCTACGAATTTCTTCTCTGTGAATTTCAGGATAGCGATATTGCTTCACATTGAAGGGCTGATTATCAAAAGTGTTTATTTTATGTTTACCTAACGCAGTCGATCCCAGTTTATTTCCAGGTAAATGAAATAAATCTAAATTATTCCCAAAAAGTTCCATTAAACTTCGCTTTTCTTCATCGCTGAATCCTTTTAAATGAATTGATTTTAATAATTCGGTAAATCTTCTTGCTTTCTCATTGTCACTCGCACTTATGGCATGTGAGTCTCCCTGTCCACTAGGTGGTATCAAAGCGCAATTCTCTAGGTCGAAAGGAGGCAAGGTCGATGAAACATCACTCATAGTAGCATTAATCGCATAGCACCTAACGCGATCCCCGACCTTTGTCACTAGAGATTCTCCGATGAATACTCCTGGTCCCGCATTAATTCTTTGAATATATCCTTCGTTTGCGGGGGTATCTTTTATTGGTATCTCAACTAACTTTTAAGTTTTAGCGAGGATTTCATTCGTAAAGTACGAAATTTGAGTTAATTCTGAGCTACCCAAACTTATTTAAAATTCTCCAATTATTAGTTTAGCTTCATGATTTCTCAAAAATGACATCCCTGAAATTCCACCTTGATTAATAGGAAAATTATCAGAAACAACTTGAAAATTTGATTCTATTCCTTTCATTATTGTTTTGAATTTTCCTAAAGTTTTAATTGTTTCTGAACCAATTCGCACTAAATTATACCTCTTATTTTTATTTATCCAAGTTCTTGAATCTACAATATGTTTTCCTTAATTAAATTTATATCGCATTCCGTATCAATTAAAAATGACGTGTTCCCTTTATGAAAATTTTTATTTTAAATTTTAAATACTCGGTTGGATTTTGAGTGCCGGAGGTCTCTAACTTGGAGTTTGGTCTTTTATCTAGGTGCTGATTTCGTTTCGAGGTCGTCATTGCACCTATCTGACGCCTCTGTTGACAGTTTTAAAAAGTTCTGTGCGGATTGACATTTATTACTATAGTACGTTCTTCTTTATGACGTTGTTTCAATTTACGTGTTTCAATAACAGGATTTGTATAACGGCAATAGGTACAATAAGATTTGAATTTCTTTGTAGGGGTTGAATTAATTTTTCGTGAAATGTGAGGATACTCTAGTTCAAAATGACCTAATTTTTCGCAATTGAAGCATCTCATGGCAGAGCGTGATCGACCCCGTAATGGTCCCGATGCCTCTGTGTTACTAATAATATGCGCAACGCGTTTTTGATTAGCGAATCTAAATTTATTTTCTCGATTTTCAGGGTTATTTTTGAAATAAGAATTTTCAAACCTACTATGGGTTTTGTTCCAACTTTTATTCTCTGAATCAGCTTCTGTGGCAATTTCAATTACTTTATCTGGGGTGGAAGGATTTTTATCTTCAACAAATGCCAAAGTTGTGCGGTCTAAACCCCTCATAAAATTTTTAATTTCATTCTTCTTATATTCCTGACATCTTTCTAATCCTTCCTCTCCCGGTGTTTTCTTTATTTACGAACGAATTAACATAATTAAATAATTCATTCATCCTAGTTCAACGCTCGTTGCTGCTGCCCTACAATGCTCTATGAACATTGCCACAGACATGTTACTTCCATCGAATTGGGGTATAATGTCACAAGCCAATTTAAGCGCTTCAGCTGATTTCTTTTGAGTAAAGAAACTATTTTTACTAATAATCGTTCGCATATCGGTTTCGCTTTCTGAAAATAATTCCTTTCTAATGGGAATTTCACTTCTCACATCGCCTCAACTTATTCCTGAATTCTGAGACCCATTTGGTGGAGATTGTGGTCCTGTTGGGCCACCATTTCCACCCCCTACATCTTCCTCGGTACCCCTAGGTGATGACTCACATGAACGAAAATCACTCCCCGATCCCTTCGCTCCTG
This sequence comes from Melikaiella ostensackeni, assembly GCA_032362435.1. NCBI lineage: Eukaryota > Metazoa > Arthropoda > Insecta > Hymenoptera > Cynipidae > Melikaiella > Melikaiella ostensackeni. The sequence continues at coordinate 4,899 of JAUMHM010064781.1, forward strand.
GATAAGCTATTTCGGAATCACTCATTTTTACAATTCTAGCTTAATATCGCTGAATTTAAATGACAAAAAATTTATCGCAAAAATAAGTTTAGAAATTTCAATCTCAAAAATATGTGAAAGTTCGAAAATTGAGTGCATGACCTACCTTGAGTTGTTGACAATTTTTATTTGTTTCAAGTTGAATAGTCCGGTTCTTCCTGCAAGGTAGGTATTCCGTTGCTCCTTCCTGGCTGAATATGATCCCTGGTATATTTCTGTAAAGCGAGGTATTAGAATTATGATGAAAGGTATTAGTTTCATGTAAAATTTTGACCTATCCAGTTTTCATCAATTCTCGACGTTATGAGATCCCCTGAGTCAGAAAAATATGTTTCGACGATAATGTTTGTCTGTCGGTCTCTGTCTGTTGTCAGACGACGTGATAACTTTCAAAAGAATTTTTCTATATTTAAATTTCTTTTTGCACACTGCTTTGTGGTCCAAAGAGACAGGTCAAGTTCGTTAACCAGCCTTCTACTGCGAATATTTATGGTTTTAGCCATGAAAATAAAACTAAGAGAAGTAAAAATTCAACTTTCGCATGAAACCACGCTAGATACGATAAATATACAAGGGAGCAAAATTATCTGTTTCTGAAAGTTTTACAAAATTGCCCCCCACCGTATTTTTTATGGGGATAACAGTTTTTGTTTTGAGCGTGGAAAATAACGCCGCCCCGCTCCCAGAACACTTCTCTGGATCCGCGCCTGGTGAAAAAATATAATGTAAAATGTCGACTTCCTAAAATTTAAACCAAGCTCAAGCAGTGTCGAGCGTGAAGCGCGAGTCTCATGATGAGAATGTATTCCTCAAACCCGATGGAGTTTTGAGAAAGTCATGTTTACATCTTCATTTAATGTTTAAGCATAAAAATAATTCAATTGATTATTCAGGACCGTGCGCATAGCGAGAGGCACATAACATGTCGAGTGCGCAGCGCGCGATGAGGATGTGCTCGCGCATCAGGCACATTTTTTTTATCTGCATCACTTGTGAAGAAATGGCTTATAAATTATTTGACTGATTTTATTTTCCGAATAAATAATTGACAAGTTCTCATGAGCCGGGAAGCATTGTCAAATTTTCGTTCAAAATTACATTATTAAAGTACTTTAAAGAATGTTATTTTAGGAATTTTTGGTTGATAAAACTCAGGGTGGACACTGGCCATCCATTCACTGCAAATTTTTTGAATTTTGTTTTCAATTTTGCAATAAATAATTATCACCTCGCTCTCCGAAAAAAACGATTTTTTGATTGTGCTCAAAGCTACCAACCACCTGCGTTTAAAAATCGAAAATATTTTATATTCCCATTAGATTTCAAAGTTTATATTTCGTTCTAAAACGAATCTTTCATAATGAATAAGAAACTATTCTTTTATCTGCAAAATTTGAGTTATCGTCCGAATGCGAAGAGAGGCGTGAAGCGTATATTTTCATAGCATGTACATACGTCTCTTTCAGTCGCGCCTCCTGTAAAATTCGCACTCGCTCCGTTAGGGCCTTTTCTTCCCAGAACGTCACATATGTTGATGATGATCCGTTCATATACCAAAGTTCCTATTATATTCATAATCAGAAGTTTCTTCTTAGATATTCAACTTAGTGATAACATAACTTAAATTTATATTATTAAACACTAATAATTGGCATAATGAAGTTATAATGTATGGATGCTGTAAATGTTTTGCAAATGAATTCCGACGTTCCGTAAGAGAAGCGCCTACTTTGTCGGTGTAGAGTAGGTTGGACCGGAAGTACCAAATTTTTGTAAATCGAAAATGGCTCTTGCTGGAAAGATACCCCATTTTGCCCTACCTTCCCTACTTGATAATTATAAACACATTAGTGTTCGGAAGAGATTGAAATTGTGAAACATATTTTAAAAGCATTGGGATTTTATTCAGTCGAAGCTTCAATTCGAAAAATATTTCGCTTCAGTTATATTGTCAGCTTTGAACGTTAGTTACTCCAACTCAATTTTACATTTCAGAGTGACAATGAAGACGATAATTACTTCGTGGATGAGGTCAACAGTAGTGATTTTTTCATTATTTTAGAAGAAGAAAATACTGTGGATGAAGAATACGTTACTTCAGATAAGAAATATACAACGCTTGAAGACCTGATGTCCGGAACTGATTTCAACAAACCGTCAACAGTACCAGCCACAAAATTGATTGGAGAAATAATAATGATGATAGTTAGGTATGCCATTATTGATGCTTTATTTCTCACTGCTACTTTTCAAATATTTGCGCTCATTAATTGCATTCTCAAAACTCCTATTTCACCAAACACGAAGTTCTTCATGGACAAGCTATTTTATTCCAAAAAGTTTGCGAAATTTCATGCAATTTGTATTGATTGTCGCAGATATGCAGGCATGTCTAAACCTCGCAAAGATCGTTTTGTAACAAGCAAAGCATGCGACGACAAAGCTAATGTCGGGGAATACGAAAACAGTAAGTTTTTGAAAACAAAGGATCCATCCTCTCCTATTTCTAAATTAATACGAAGAAATTCAGAATATTATAATTTTATTGTAAATGGGATAGTTCATAAGAAGGGGTTCATCAATGATATTTACGATGGTTAGTTGTATCGTAATTTCGTAAAATCCTTAAGCGTAGGGGATAAATATAAATACGCAACGATAACGTTCAATATTGATTTGACACCCTTGTTTGGAACTCAACTTGTTTAATTTTGTCGATGCATTTCATGGTAAATGAATTACCTTACAGCATGAGAATTAAAGTGTTGGTATTATCAGGTCTTTGGTTCGGTAAAGAGAAACCTGATGTGAACGCTTTTCTCGCTCCGTTTGTAGAAAATATGAATCGACTTCCAAAAGGGGGAATCATATGCATTGTTGATGGTATCGAACGTTTTATCAAAATTTTTCCACTGGTTTGCTGTGTCAACTCAATGGCACGAGTCCCAGTGCAAGATTCGTACAATACAACGGCCACGATAGCTGCAGTCAGTGTCTTCAGCCTGGAGAATGGGTTCGAAACTTATCGAAACCACGTTCACGTGGTTGAGTTAAATATCCCCTACTGAATACCATTCAAAAAAACCGAAGCCTAACAGATACTATTCAATATGCTGAAGAAGCAACGCCACAAAATCCCGTCTCAGGAGTAGAGTCGCGATCACATTTAATCGACTTAGTAAAGTTTAATTTAATTTCCGGTTGTGTGCCCGACAGCATGCACGCCTGTACTGGAGTAGCAAAACAGATCGCGAAATCGTTGTTTGGAACCAAAGAAAAACTGGGATTAATTTTTCGCCGGGTTATACTTGAGATTGAACGCTCTTAGCCAATATCAAATGTCATCGTCAAGTGGTAGTTTTGAATCAGGAAACGGACAATTATTAAGCGGAATTCATTCGGCTAAGGGCATTCACCATTGGCACTAAGCTGGTTTAAAAAAGTCTCTAACTCTCTGGAATCCGATTTTCTGGTTCATCTTCAAAGATATGGATTATAGATGCTATATGATGATATATGATATGATATATGATGACATATATGGATATGGATGAATAAGATTATGGATTTTCAATTTCAACCTTTCGCCCAAAAGTAACGTCTCTAATGCAAAAATGGTGAAGAGTGGTTGTCTCTTTATGTCTGCAGGAAAAACTCGCTCAGATAATACTTCCGCTATGTCACATGACAATTCATACGTGAAATTGAATTTTTTTATTGTTGACATAAATACTCAGATGGAGTATACTATTGTTCAGAAACTTTGATTAGTAAATGACGTCAGCGATGAGTTTGAAATGTTAAAAAGAGTTGAGCAACTAAGCAATGAAGAATTTGCGGTACTGAGATTTGAAGATTTGAAAGATATTTGATTTGAAAAATATTTATCATAAAATTGTATCCATTTTCTTCCGTCCTCTTGAAATTTTCGAAAAATGGAAAATTATCTTCATTTAAAAGTTGTTAGAACTGTTGCAAAAAGAAGGTTCGTTATATAATATTCTTTATACATTATTATGAGTTACATATAAGCTTTCAGTGAGAACTGAACATACAAAAAATTAGCGATCATTTTTTCTCTTATAGAAGCAAATTTTCTGATTTTCAACATTTTAGAAAAATTCTACGAGTACAGAAAATTATATTTCAAACAATTGTTTCACTTTCTCTGGTAAGAACATTATAGAAGTATGTGCAGGGGGCCGGACCATTCCAGCAGGTTGGGAAACTAGATGTTTAAGTTAGGCAATTAAGTGATATTAGGGTAGTTGATATATTTTTAGGGTAATTTCCTTTTAAAAAGGTATTTATTCTTTTCCTATGTATTATGTTTTTACATTCAATTTAATTTAATGTTCTTCGTTTTAATCTTAATTTTAGTTTTCAATTTTAGTACGTCATTTTGCTTCTATAAATAAGATAGAGTAGGAAAAAAGAGAGAAAATAATAAAATATTCTTTTTAAATAAAAAATGTAGAATATGCCTGCAACTGAATTTTGTTTTTGAAATGAATATGGAATTGTAATTGCGCAAATTGAAGTTATTTTCAATTGAAATACAAAAATTTGGAATAATTTGATTAACTTAATCGTGTTATTTTCTATAATTCAAATTAAAAATTCCTAATGAATGTTGGGGTTTTAAACTTTGATTTATTACTCTGAAATGTTTTAAATTTTTCATTGCTCAATTGAAAAAATCCAAATATACAGCTTTGAGTGCTTATTTCAGGCCTGCCAAGCAGTTGTTTTTTCCTAACATAGCCTAAGTCACTTTGCCAGACATATTCTTGACTGCATATTTCATCCGTTTATTTGCGTCAAAACATTGAAATTCTTTTCTGACAGACTTGAAAAATACAATTTGCCAAAGAAGAAACGCGGAGTCGCAGCTACCAAACCTTATATTATTTTTGACTTCAAGGCTATCACCATTTAAGGCCATGCTCACCCAATTCTCACTTTACCGAAATTCTTTAGCAACAACTTACGTTTGCTAAAATGAGATCACGAGTTGAAAATTTGGGAAATTGAATGGAAGGCACTTAAAAACGTTTGTCAAAATATTTATTACTTTATGAGATATTGCGATTTGCTTAAAAATTTCAAATGACGATATCTCGAGAACCCTCAATCGTAGTCATTTTTTATTTAATTCAGTGAAATGTGGGGGATAAAATGAGTGACGAGCATTATTGCAATATTTAATTAATTGAACATAATCATTCAAATAATTTAATATTACTTTCCAGCAGCTATTCGATATCGATCTGTTCGAAAATTGAAATACTCTAGAGCCTGTCCGCTTCAGAATTGAAGAATAAAATTCTTAAGCATTCATAGAATCGATTAATAATTACGAAAATATTGAGCGTGACAGGAAAATTTTAATGAGTCCTGAAATTTTATTTTCGTATTTAAAATCAGAAGTTTTATTCCATTGCAATTGCTATCTGAAATGTTGAGTGTTCACCTCCTGCGATTTGTATTCCATCGATAGGTTTTTCTATTTTATTTTTCAGTCTGAGATTTTACAGGGTGGCCGCTGGACCGGATATTTTGTGAGCCGGGGAAAATCCGGAAAATGAAACTGAATTTCTCTTTTGACCAGAAATTTTTCAATCATTCAGAAGAAAAATGTATCAAATCACTTTGAATATCACTAATATCATATTACGTGATATAATGCAATTTAAAATAAGTTCGATTTCACCTTTTTTTAATGTTACGTTCTCCAATTATTAAATCATTCAGTTTACAATGTTTAATTCTAAAATATTTTATTTCACAAACTTTCTTTTTTTGGTTTTCATTTTCAGGCGTACATTTTCAACTTGAAGAATTTTAAAATGCAGTTTTGAAGACTTGAACACTTAAATATTAAAATCCTTTGAATTTGAAAATTTCGGATAAAAAACGTTTTAAATTGATCAAATAGAAATATAAATTACCTAATGAATTTCACAAATAAACTGTGTTAAAAAATAGTGTTCAAAAAGTGTTTAAAAAATCGAGTGTCATAAATAAACAATAATTGATTTCACAATACGATTCTAAATCTGTTCAAAATTAGGCAATTTACAAATTTTAGGGTTGAAAATTCAGCTTTTTTAATAAATGATTTAAAACTCAATTTCTTGAAATAGAATGCCTTGAGTGACTCAAATTAAAGAATGGTTAATATAAACTCTGGACGTTACAATTATAATTGTTACATTTAAAAAAAAATTTGTTGGTAAGTGAAGGTGTTAAATTTTCAACAGCTAGAGAAGTATTAACTTGAAACAACTTGAAATGAAAATAATTCAACTTAGAAGAATTCATCTAAGATGAAAATTTTGAATTTTGCACTTGAAGGCGGAAAAATTTGTATTTTTAAGATTTTTGTTGAGTTTGAAATGAGAAAATGGTAGTTATGAATTTTTGTTAAACCGGCAAAGGATTTTTTATATTATTAAGGTTTTGATCGAGTTAGAAGGGAGGAAATTTTAGTTCTATTCCTGCGAGAAATATAAACGAATAAGTTTTACATAAATTAGATTCATGAAAACAAATTCTTAATAAGCTACTCGAATAATAACCAAATAGCTTATTTTGATTAAAATTTCAGCGAAAATAATTGTAGAAAATATTTAAAGGATAAAAATGATAAAGTCAATGATACATATTTATTTGGTGAAAGCAAAATAGAAAACTCCGAATTGTTCGCATAACTAATTTTGAATAAATTGTTACACATTCAACTCTTATTTGAAAAGAGAAGACTCAGATTCACTTTCACATTTTATTATAATGTTATGTGTACCCTGGAACATTCTTCATAAACATATTTCATTCAATATTTGTTCAACTTACTTTAGTGGCATCATTATCGTCATCGGAAAATAAGTTCCTGTTTCGTGTGTTTAGAATTCGTATTCGTCTTTCCGTTTTGAAGTTGCATATCGTCAACGCTTGCTGAAATTTAAGACGTATTATTAATTTCTGTAATATGTGATTTATAAATGAACGTTACATGTGCTACACAAAAATGAATCATTGTTAAACTGTAATGCACACTTTTCAAAATTTTAGACTTTCAGTTATTACGAAGTGAAAAAATTACAAAAGTGAACAATTGGAGTTGTAACGTTCCATACTGAACTTTTGGAATTCGGAAATTTTAACTATTCAAAATAAGTTAAAAAATCATTCAAATATTAGGGCTTCCGATTTAAAATAGTTTCATTTTCGAATATTTCAAACCATTGAATTGAGCCGCAGCGTGGAAAAGGATATAAGAATTCTTCGCCCTGAAAATAAATGTTTGAAAATTAAACTTCCAAAGAATTCACGAAAGCGGCGAGAGGCCATTGCTGTTAGACCAAAAAATTATATATATATATATATATATGTTTCAATAGGTTTTATTATGCCCTTTTGATTGATCATAAGCATATTTTGAAAAAATAAATGTTTTACTTAAAAAACTTTTTAATCTCAAGGTGCCTAAAGGGACAATCCCAAACTTTCTTTCTAGCTTAAACAAATTTTTAAAAAATCAGGGTGTCAAGCGAAATTTCGTTCTCAAATTTCCGGAAGATTTCCGTATTTTCCGGTACGAAATTAACGCCTACACTCGATTTTTTCTTGTGATATGTGTGTTTGAATTTCGCACCTTATTATTAGTTGAAAAAGTACTGAAGGACATTGGAATAGTTTACAAAAATAAAAATTTTTATCAGGGTAGGTACGCGTTTCGCTTTTATGCTGGCATTGATTGACAAATTCATTGCCCGCCCTATATTTTGGTTAGTAAATTTCAAATATTTTTCAGCTTCTGATTGGTTGATAATAAATTGACGATGTTCAACTCGTTACGCGCTTTTACCATTGAATCGTAAAGGCCACTCATAAACTACGTTACCAACTTTGGACTATTCTTGACAAACACAGTTTTGTCTCACTCCCTCTTCTTTCCCCTGTAAATAACGTTGCCATTGTCTGTCGACAAATAGTTGCGATAACAGCGAATGAAACATTTAAATTTTCCAACGAAATAGTTCAATTTTCAAACAAATAGTTGAACTTTCAACCTACAAACATGCATTTTTAACCTGATAATCCAATTACCGAAAAAAAAGCTTAAAAAAATTTCAAAGAGCTCATTAAAAATTGATTAATATTATGTGATATCAAGTGAGTGGCACTTTCAAGTGATTGGAAAAGCTTTTCTAACCATATTTTGTTGACACCTGCGATCCAAGAAAATTCACTGTCTTCAAATGTTTATTGGCAGAAAATATAAGAGGGACAAATTATATAGTTCAATAACTTATCAGTATACTGCGGTATTTAACAATATCATCACCGAATTAAATTGTGTACGGACGAAATGTTTGAGAATAAGATATCCGTGAGCCTGGACGTATAGATACTTCGTAACATTTAATACGCATTTCTATGAAATATAAACAAAGGCTTGAAGGCCATGTGAACGTAACCTCGAAATTTTGTTTTTCATATTTTTACATTCTCATCAGAGAATGTATCAGATTTGTGTAAAATTTGACCTCCCCGTTTTTGTCAAATGTCCACGTTTTGAGATCCCTTGAACCCGGAAAACATGTTTTCATGAATGTGTCGGTCTGTCTGTGTCTGTAGATTTTTAGTTTGTGAGCACGATAACTTTCGAAAGAATTGATCGATTGAATTGGCCTTGGGTATACTCTTTTAGTGTCCTGAATTGAAGGCCAAGTTCGTTAGCCAGCCATTTTGGACAAAAAGTCAAAAAGTGGAAGCATTTAAAAAATTTTTGAAACTACTTTTTTTCAAATTTACAAATTCCATGTACGGATTATCAGAGTACTCAGAAAGTCGAACAATTAATCCTCATTACTTTATTCGCTAAAGAGAAAATTGTGAGAGTTATAGCATTTCCGAAATTAAAAAAAAACGAAAATAAGAATTTTAAGCCAAACAATGCACGACATGAAAAAAGTCAAAAGAAGAAAAGCGTTTCTTTTTGCACGCCCTACAAGATTGTCATAACAACTTTTTGAATTTTTTAAAAAAATCGAAAATTCAAATTTTGAGCTAAATAATGGGAAATACAAAAGAAAGTTAAGATGTCGAAATTGTTGCTTTTACGAAGACCTGTACACTTTCTTCTAAATATTTTCTGGTAGGAGGCATGGTTTGTATTTCCAGTATAGAAAATAGAATTGAAATATTTTCATTTTTATTTTTGAACCAAACGACACGAAATGAAGAAAAAATAGTTAAAAAAGTAGAATTTGTGCTTTTTACAGGTCATATAAAATTGCTGTCAAAGATTCCTTTATAGAACCAATCGTAGATCAAGATAATTTTTTAAATCGTCTTTTTAACTATTTATTTGTATATATTATACGGTGAGCGCAGAAAATCGAGCGC
>JAUMHM010064811.1:0-14349 GCA_032362435.1 Melikaiella ostensackeni
TCACACTTTTTTAACAAATATTGAACCCCCCCCCAGACGTAATGTCCCACTCTGATTTTTTTCAAAATTCAAGGGTTTTTCAAATTTTGTAAATTTTTTTCAACAAACAATGGTCTACGTAATATTTATTATAACTTTTTTCATATCACATGTTTTTAATACCACAAGAAAGTTTCAGTGCTCAAAATTAATACATAAAAACATTGAGATCTGGATTTAACAGAGCTATTCTTGAATTCTAGTCCACCTCGTGGTAAAACTTTTTTTTTAAACTAGCATTATAATTGGAATTTTTTTTTGACGTAACGCAAGACCGCCCCCCCCCTATCCCTATGTCACATTTCGTCACAAATGTTTGACCCCCTCCCCCCTAAACGTGTGACGTATTATATGGAGGACCCCTTCTAAAAAGAGTAAATTTTTTGGTGTATTCAAACCTAACTCTGTGGTATGTTCATCGATCAATTTCTCTTGAAAAAAAGCATACATATGTGCACCTTATTTACTATATCTATGCAAAGTTTGATCGAAAGCGATCGATTGGTTTTGGCTGCAGGTGCATCTGCTTGCTAGAAATCGTTAAAAATGTGTGAATATGACTAAAAAATTAAAAAATTTCAATAAATCAATATATTTCAAATTCATTATAACTACTTTGAAAATCTGATAACATCTTTCTAAAAAAAAGTTTTGAGTTCGTTTGGTAAAAGCGCGTAAGCTGTATCTTGCTCTGAACTTGAAAAATCACGCTTTTAACTCTTCTTTTACACGTTTCATCCTTCATGGCAGAATTTTTTTTTCTCGTATGGGTATTTAGAATCTTTTCCTACTTTTTTAAGTACTCGGCGGCGATTCGCTACCGCGAATCTTGATATCCAGACTATTGGAAAAGTAAAACAATTTGGAGATTCTTGAATATCTTTTTGTTTTCTAGGCAGGTCACCCTCAGTTCCCTTATGAAAAAGAAGTCTTAAAAGTGAGAATTAGGAAGAGTATTGAAATATTGAGTATAGGAATGAGTATTAGTGGGGGAATCTATGCAAAAGTAGGTCACTTTGTGGAATAGTTCTTTAAAATTTATGAGGATATGCCGGAAAAAAATTTCATAGCATTTGATCACAACATTTGGAACAATATTTAGCACAAACTGGACGGAATTTCGTCAAGACACTATAAATAATGAATGTCTAGAAAAAAAACTGATCTTAGACATAATAACAAAAAACATGACTATTACGTCTGAACAGTTTTCATCGAAATAAATTTTTTTCTTGGCAGGTAATCAAATCTTTCTTTGTAATCAAAGTTTGGCTCTTAATGAAGAATATGTCTGAAGATGAAGGCTCTTTCGTTTCTTATTTATAATTATTAAAGTCAATGAATCACGGTTGTGTATAAAAGAAATATATATTAAAGATTTTTCAGTATTTTTTTCTATTAAAAGGATTCAAGTTGGGACTTCACATGTGATATTTCAATTATTGTACAGTAATAAATGTGACATCAACGTCTTTAACTTCTCCACCAAAGGTCAAAGAGAACTGCGAAAAAGATACTTTGAGATTGTTTTTCAAAAGCATTCAAATTAAGAAAATAATGAAGTTTATTAATTGTTTTCAGACAAAAAAAAAGTTAAAATATTAGCTGAGCTTTCCTGTAGAGCGATTTTTTCCCTTAATAATTTTGTGTAAGATATATACAAAAACTTTGAAATTTCAGTGATCTACTCTTGTATAGTTTCCCCTACATCCAATACTATTTTTTCGACTTTTGCTTACTTGATTAATACGAAGTACGAAGAGTTGAAAGCACTAAGGACGTGACTTTGGTCAATATTTTATGCTAATACTTATGTTTAGGAAAAAAGAAACGATGGAACGAATAATGCTCAAAGTGAATCATTTTCTTGAATTAAGAATGCGAATTAGACTTCCATTTTCTGAATCAGTATTTGAATCGGTTTTCAAAATTTACATAATTTCAAATTGCCAACTCCGATTCAGAAGTCGTAAATCAGCGAGCTCTGACTGAACAAAAAATCTTTTTCATTCTTCATATTCTTGAATCGAATTGACGTTTTTGAATCGGTCATCAAAATTTAAATAATTGAAATTTTCGAGGTTACTTTTCAAATTTCATACCAAATTTCTTATTTTTAATATTATTGAGCAGTTTAAACAATTTATGTACTAGGATATCAGATTCAATTACACATTTTGATTTTGAGACTGTATAATAGGTTGAACCTTAAACAAATGGACAAAATTTTGTTTTCATAATTCTTTTGCTCTCAGGAGTTCCAAGGACCAAAAGAATGATGTAATCCAAATTTTATCCATATCCATATAACGAAAAATACATCGCGTTTTTTATGAGGCAATGAATATTTTGATAAAAAATATTCATTTTCTAAAACTTTGAAATCAACACCGAGCAGACAAATCCTGAAAAAGAGATAGCGAGTGTCAAACACACTTGACATCAATCATATTTTACAGACACAACACCGACACTAAATAAAAAAAACGCTCTGTATAGATTCTTTCCACAAACTCAACTTTAGAATTATGAAGCACATTTCGCGATTCAATGCGAAATAAGAGTGTAAAATACTTCCAACTTTTTTGAAAATTACGCGACGGAAGATGACAGATGAAAAAGCAGGACAAGCCGATCTAGCAGCGCATTCACAAGGCGGTAGCGGTCACTTTTTTACTGCAATGATAAAATCGCAGAATACCCAGAGAATCACTGTCGGTAATTCATCTTTTCACTCAAAACTTATTATCGAAATATTATAATAAAAACTAACGATTTCCATCATGAACATGCATCCTGAAATTTTTTTTCAGAAATACAAAGGCAAAATACTAATAATAAAGTTATTTGCCAAGTTCACAAGTCATTTATAAGCTCATGAATTTACTAAGTTTAGACAATTATTTATTGCTTACTTCAAAACACACTTTCCTATATAGATAAATAAATTTACCAGCCTTATGAAATTATTTATTTATAAATACAAAAGTCTCTTTCCCTTATGAATAAATTAATTTAATAATCTTTTGAATAAAAATAATAAATAAAATATACTAAATGAATATATAATAAATAAAATAGAATAAATAAACTCACCAACTTTGCGAAATTATTTGTTTCCATATTCACAAATTCATTTCTTATAAAAAAATTAATTTCCCAAGTTGTAAAATTATTTTTCTTCAATTCGCGAAAAAGTGCTGGTTTTTCCACCTATTTTCTGTCTAAAAAGTGATCGATTTGTTGTCGATGACGTGGCGCATGCGCAGTGTCGACCTTTCCGGGCAACAGTGAAAAAAGTAGACGAACACAGTGAAAAAAATAGACGGACGCAGCGAAAAAAGTGACGCACAGTGAAAAAAGTAAATAAAGTGCGAACTACTGAACGAACCCTGAAGTGAAGGTGAACTCACAACTATTGCGTTGTATCTAATTCCACCACTCCTAACCTTCTTGACCAAACATTGCTACCAACTTACTCTTACGGCCATATTATTGCCATGGTTTTGACAATTGCCATTGTTATTGTTGCGTCAATCGACAACACATCGCCTCCTTTTTAAACAAATTACAGAAAAAGTATCGCGTCCCACATGTTGAAGAAGCGACGATTTCAAACTCGTGTGATAACTTCACACTCATCTTAAATCTCTCGCTTTTTCAACTTGTCGCACAATATACTATTTATGTCATATAAAATTGAAAAATACCTTTATTTTGTAAAGAAATTGTTTCGGTTGTCGTTCTAGATTTTTGCTAGTATTATATTTTGATATTACTAATTATGATAATTAATCTTACTGTTTCAGACATTTCAATCCGCTCACACGGAGAAAAATGGGGGGTGAAAGTTAGAAAGTCAACATTTAGATATTCAGTCTGACCTTCTAGATGGCCGAATAGGCCTTCCACAATTTTTTCGACATAGTGAAAAAGACTCTTATTTGATGTTCAGCCTAACTATTTTCAGAGATTTAGACTGACTATCAGGTAATCAAGTTTACCTTCTGGAATGGTCAATACGATCATCTTGTTTTTACTCATTTCGACCATCCGTGGAGAATCAGATTAGATATTTCACGTTGTGACGTCAAACCAACATGGCGCCGAATACTGGTGCATGAACAATATGGGACATATGGAACTGAATTATTTTTTTAATATCTTCATATCGCGTTACTCTTATTTCTGCTTCGTCAATAAATGATGAAGTTTTTAGCATGTTTGCAGTCAAAAACGACACGGTGAGAGCTCCTTGATTGCTGATTGTCGAGTGGCGCCTTTGTTCTAAGCATCAAATTTGACGTAGAAAATCCAAAACAAAAAACGTAATCCACTTTCAATCATGTTCTATCTTATGCATTTCACTCTTTAGCAGGTTCAAAATTCGGTTCGAGTCACGTGACCGTTTTATGTTCACGCGCATGAGCGTACAGCCATCTTGGATCGCCGTATTGGAGCATGAAATGCCTGATGAACCGTCGCGGATAGTCAATCTTTGCGCGTCAATCATGCGCGTGAAAATTAAAAGGTTACGTGACTCGAACAGAGTCCGCTCACCATTTTCGGAGTGATTGAATGTCGTTGAGCCGTTCAGAGTCGTGGTTGCTGTGTATTAAATCTAAACAGATTTTTAACCATATTAATCTGCTTGCCGACATTTTGAACATGTGTGAAGAGTAAAATGCATAAGGTAGAATATGTTTGAAAGTGGGCTGCGTTTTTTGTTTTGGATTTTCAACGTCAAATTTGATGCTGAGGACAAAGGCTCCACTCGACGCTCAGCAATCAATGAGTTCTCATCGTGTCATTTTTGACTGAAACTGTGCTAAAAATTTCATCATTTATTGACAATGCAGAAATGAGAGTAATGAGATGCTTGACACGCATTTACATCGGTTTCTGAATTTACTCCAGTGTTTGAAATGTTACAATTCAGTGCACTAACTCCGCATCCTTATCCAAACAATATATTATATCGAATTATGTCTCATGCACCTTGCTCTCCGCGAATCATGAAAAATGCTTTTAGATTTTATGAACTCTACATAAATTTTCTGGATTTTCAAGCTTCACCTAATTTTATAATTTCCAGTTTGTTATAAGAGAGAGAGAGAGAGAGAGACTGGAATCTCGCATATATGTATAATGTCGGCAGAAGAAAGATAACGAGTATGGAAGGTATGGTATAATACAGCCACACAAGAAAAAGTCTGGTATTTTTGATGAGACACATGTATTTCTATGTATTTTTAGTAAAAAAAAACAGGTTTTTCCATCACATACTCAAAAGAGCGGTTTTTTGAGGTTATGTCAAAAACCAATGTTGAAAGGTGCTATTTTGATTTCAGATTCAGATTCAGCGACTCAAAATACATAGGGATATATGTGTCTTGTCAAAAGTACCAGACTTTTTTTGTGTAGCTGTGTAATCAAATCGACCCTCCAAGATATGAACAAGTGGATCCTTTGCGAGATGATCAAGTCGACCATCCGCAATGATTAAATCGACCCTCCGTGATGATCAGGTTGGCCGTATGAGATGATCGAGTCGACTCTGCAATAGTGGATTTAAACATGATTTGAATTTCTCGTTCTGACTCTCACAGATGGTCGCTTTGACCATCTAGAAGGTTGTTCTATAGGTAACCCTCAAATATAGTCAGTTCGAACCTCTAGATGGTCAGACTGACCTTCCATTTTTCTCTGGACTTACTATTTTCTATTCCTCAAGCGCAATTTCAAATGAAGATTAAAACAGAAACCCTTATTTTTCATTTTATTTTTACAGTTAAAAAACTTGAAGAACCTAATAATTATTTTCGTATGAATCTCGCCGACCGATTGGAAGGCAGCTGCATCAGATGGAAAGCACTACTTTTATCCACGAAGAAATATAACTTCAACCATCAGGCAATTACGATACGGCTGCCCTCATTGTGGCTTCCGTAACAAGCGTAAGGATCACGTTTATCGACACATTCGAGGAATTCATCCAGACGCTACTGTTTGCGCTATTGATTTAACTTTATTGTGATTGGGTTCAGGATTTAAGTTAATATTTCATGTAATCACAAGATTTATTTGAATCTACGAAAAAACGCACACTTATTGATATGCAAGCATCTTAGACCTCGATATGAAGAGCTAGGCCTGAGCCAGAGCGTTAAGGTGCTTGGAATGACTCGGTTGTTTATTTCGTCCACGTTACATCTAAACGGATGAATTTTTTGATGTAATATTTTTACCACCTAATCTAGAGGCAATAATCTGTAAAGATGCAGAGAGCTATTTCCGGAAAATGTTTTTGTTCTTTTTTTTTTTAATCAAATATGGGGCATTTTTGCGCCTGAAAGCGGAAAGTAGAGACGAGCCATTCTTATGCATTACAACGCTGCAGTGTCCCTGGGGGCACAGTGGGGCACAAAAAGCGTCTGTGGACAAATCAATTTTCAGACTAAACTACTCATTCGATTTTAATGTTTTTTTTCTAATTAAA
Organism: Melikaiella ostensackeni; assembly: GCA_032362435.1. Taxonomy (NCBI): domain Eukaryota; kingdom Metazoa; phylum Arthropoda; class Insecta; order Hymenoptera; family Cynipidae; genus Melikaiella; species Melikaiella ostensackeni. Next base: position 6,539 of record JAUMHM010064811.1, read on the forward strand.
GTGTATTAAATTCTGCATCGTTACAACAGAGGAGCTCCTCGAAAAATTTTCTCAAAAATTTTTCATTTAATAAACAAAATGAACAACATTTTTTTTGAATTTTCAAAAATGCCATTTAGTCAAAATTTTTTTTTATTCTGCCGAAAATGGTCCACGTTGAGACAAAAACTCATTGAAAATGACGTCCAGCAGTATTAATTTAATAAAACAAAAATTGAAATTGTTATGAACAAATTAGTGAACAAAAGTTATATCTTCTTCATGTGCCACATTTAAATGCCCTGAACCAATATTTTTAGAAGTAAATGTTAAAGAAATAGTTTTAACTCAAAATTAGAAGACGTTGAACATCAATTTCTAATTGTTTATAACAATTTAATAAACAAATACGAAATCAAGGCATTTTTAATTAGATAGATTTAGCTTTTTCAGCAGAATTACCTATACATATCTCACCAATGACATTCTGCTGTGATAGTTTGTACTGCAATAACAATTGTGTATTATTTAAACAAATTTAATGAACAAATGCATTATTTGGCCATTTTTGAGTAGATACGTTTTGTTTTCTTCAGCAGAATCAATAACTAATAGGTAGCCAGTGTGTTTTGCTGTTATACTTCACATCTAGGCAACAATTGTTTATCATTTAAACGAATTTAGATGACAAATTAATTATTTGAGACTTTTTCAGTAAAGAAATTTCGTTTCTTCAACAGAATCAACTATAAACATCTCAGAAATGGTTCTTTGCTTTGAGAATTTGCAGTTAGATAATTATTATTAATTGTTTAAACAAATTTAATAAACAAATATATTATTATGCCATTTTTGGGTAGATACGTTTTGTTCTTTCAGCAGAATAGATAACTAGTAGGCTGCCAATGTGTCTTGCTGTTATACTTTACACTTTGGCAACATTTGTAAATTGTTTAAATAATTTAATTATTTGAGAATTTTTCAATGTAGAAATTTTGTTGCAGAATGAACTCCGAACATCTCAGAGATAGTTTATTGTTATGATGATTTGGAGTAAAACAACAATTTTATAGTATTTAAACAAATTTAATGAACAAATTTATTTTTTGGTATTTTTTCAGTTGATAAGCTTCTTTTTTTTTTTCAGTAAATCTTTGTTTTTTGCTTCTTGTGCCTCTTCTGATAACTGACCGATTGGAGCTACAAAAGAGTCAACTTTGTTTGTTAAATTTGTTCAAATAACGTAAAATCATTGTTTAAGTGCGAATCATCGTAGTAATAGACTACCTCTAAAATGTTTGTAGCTGATTCTGCTGAAGAAACGAAATTTCTATATTGAAAAATATTCAAATAATTAATTTTTTAACTAAATTTGTTTAAACTATAAACAATTGATGCCTCAGTGTAAAGTAAAACAGCAAGACATATTGGTATTATACTAGTCATTGATTTTGATGAAAAAACGAAGCTTATCTATTGAAAAATTTCCAAACAATACCTCTATTTATTAAATTCGTTTTAACACTATACTATACAATATTGTTCAACTGCAAATTATCATAACAAAAAGCCATTGGTAAAATATTTGAGTTTATTTTACTAAAAAAACGAAACTACATCATTGAAAAACAGCCAAGCAATGCATTTCTTTATTGAATATGTTTAAAAAATGCATAATAATTATCTAACTGCAAATTCTCAAAGCAAAGGACCATTTCTGAGATGTTTGTAGTTGATTCTGTTGGAGAAACGAAATTTCTTTATTGGAAAATGCTTAAAAAATTAATTTGTTAACTAAATCTGTTTAAGCGATAAACAATTTTTGCCTAAGTGTAAAATATAACACTTAAACACACTGGCAACCAACTAGTTATTGATTCTGTTGAAAAAACGAAACGCATCTACTGAAAAATGGCCCAATAAGGCATTTGTTTATTAAATTCGTTTAAATAATACATGATTGTTATTGCAGTGCAAACTATTACAGCAGAAGGTCATTGGTGAAATATGTTGAGGTAATTCTGCTGGAAAAACTAAATCTATCTTATTAAAAATGCCTCAATTTCGTATTTGTTTATTAAATTATTATAAGCAATTAGGGATTGATGTTTAACGTCTTCTTATTCTAAGTTAACATTATTTTATTTCCCTTTTCTCCTGAAAATATTGGTTTAGTGCATTTAAAATTAGCAAATGAAGAAGATATAGCTTTTGCTCACTCATTTGTTTGCTACGATTTAAATTTTCTTTTTATTAAATTATTACTGCTGGGCATCACTTTCAATTAGTTTTTGCCTCGACGTGGATCATTTTCGGTAAAATAATTTTTTTTTTAACTAAATGGCAGTCTTGAAGAGTAAAAAATTTTTTTTCACTTTGTTTATTAAATAAAAAAATTTTGAGAAAATTTTTCAAAAGTGTCTACCGTTGATAAAAAAAATTCTCCATCTTCAATTAAAAAAAGAAAGAAAACATTTTCCGGAAGAAGCACTCTGTGTACTTACAGATTATTGCCTTGAGATTAAGTGGTGAAAATATTACATCAAACAATTTATCCGTGTAGACTTAATGTGGACGAAATAAACAGCCGAGTCATTCCAACACCTCAGATGCTTTTGGTTTGTACGAAAAAGTGTAACGCATTAAGTTCTTTAGTCTTTACACCGGGTGCTAGGCGCAGACTTGAACTGCGTAAATGGAGACAGTGTGTGCGATGAGAGGAAGAGAAACCGGACGCTTGCTTCTCTCCTCTTCTCCCTTCCTCTCATCGCTCTAACTCCACTACGCTTCTCCTGATGTATATTCACTCATCTCCATCTTATCGCCCCAGCTGCGCTTCGTGCGTCATGATGAAATAATAATTGAAATCTTTGTGAAATATTTTGAAAACGCAAAAGGTTTCTTGAAATCTTTGAGCTTTCTGTGAAATCTTTCATTTATTTGAGATTTTAGTTTAAGTTAATGTTCGTTTCAAATCTTTCAAGTATTTTGAAATTTTTTGAATTCCGTCAGTTAACGTTTGTTTTAAATTTCTGAATTTCTTGAAATCGCAAAAGATTTCTTGAAATCTTTGTAAAATCTTTGAAATCTTTGAATTTTTTGTGAATTCTTTGATTTGTGTAAGATTGTTAATTTATATTAATGTTTGTTTCAAATCTTTGAAGTATTTTGCAATTTTTTTAAGTCTTTAAGTTAACGTTCGTTTAAAATCTTTGAAGCATCTTGCAATCTCTTATAATCTCTGTGAAATATTTTGAAATTGAAAAAGATTGCTTGAAATCTTTGTAAAATATTGGAAATCTTTCTGAAATCTTTGAGTTTTTCGTGAATTCTTTGATTTATGTAAGATTTTTAGTTCAAGTTAATATTTGCTTCAAATCTTTGGAGTTTTTTGCAATTTTTTGAAATCCTTATGAAGTCTTGGTAACCTTTATGAAATCTTTGAAATCTTTGTGAAATGTTTTGAAATCTTTTGAAGATTTCACAAAGATTTATTTATTCTTTAATTTATGTGAGATTTTTAGTTCAAGTTAATATTTGTTTCAACATGTTTGAAGTATTTTGCAATTTTTCGAAATCTTTAAGTTAACATTTGTTTGCAGTCTTTGGAGCATCTTGCAATCTTTTGAAATATTTTGAAATCGCAAAAGATTTTTTGAAATCTTTGTAAAAACTTTTAAGTCTTTGAAATCTTTGACTTTTTTGTGAATTCCTTGATTTATGTAAGATGCAATCTTTTTGCAATCTTTTGAAATCTTTGTGAAATATTTTGAAATCTCAAAAGATTTCTCGAAATTTTTCTAAAATCTTTGAAATCTTCCTAAAATCTTTGAAATCTTTCTGAAATCTTTGAATTTTTTGTGAATTCTTTGATTTATGTAAGATTTCAGTTCAAGTTAATGTTTGTTTCAATTCTTTGAAGTATTTTGCAGTTTTTTTTTAAATCTTTATCACATCTTGGAAACCTTTATGAAATCCTTGAAATCTTTGTGAAAATTTTGAAATCTTTTGAAAATTTCACAAAGATTTATTCATTCTTCAATTTATGTAAGATTTTTGTCAAATTTAACGTTTATCGGAGAAGTTTACATGTAAATTTGTTTCAGGTCGTAATTTAGGACGCATGTAATATTTTTTCTGTTCCTTGACATGTACTCTATGACGGAATTTGGTTTTATAATACTAAAATAATGTAGAGAAATTTTAAGGAATAACTCCAGTTGGTAAACTTTATGGTAATGGTTTCGAGTTTATTAGTTACTAGGATTTCAAGTTTTCTTATTGATTTTGTTGACAGGGAATATTCTACAATATTATCACCTCCCACGAAGTGATATAAAAATAATAGTTATTAGATAAAAAACTCAAAACTGGATACATATTATTAATATTTAAAATAAGTCATGGGACATGACTTCTTTCTCCTTTAATGATGATGATAAAAACATGATGACTATACAAATATTGGTAATGATAATCAATAAAATAAATATAATTATAATTGTTACGATAGGTAATATTGTAATTGGGAATAATGATACACTACTATAGTACTCAATTTGATTAACAGTTTATCGCCATAATATAGTTTATGTTGATTAGTATTAGCAATGAATATTATGAACATTGTATTACTAAATTCTAACAAATTTTTCAGAAATTTATGCTTGTAAATGTGTACGGAAGTTCGAGGTCAGATGTTGTCGAAAGAAATGAAAGGAATGATGTAACGTAGTTTTTGTCTTAAAGCACTTTTTTTATTTTAACCCGAAATATATTTATGCTGACCAGAAATATATTTTTGTCTGTTTTAGGAGTGACTTTTCAATATTGGTCAACGACTCAAGATACTTTGTATCAACCAATAGACGAAACTCGACATTACTGTCCAAATTGTTGTCGAAGCTACAAAAATCGTAAACATATGATCTGTCATTATCGAAACGAATGTACAACCACGAAACGGTTTTTGTGTGCCTACTGTAAAAATCGTTACTCTCAACGCGGTAAAGTATGGAGACATATACTTAAAGTTCATCCTGATGAAAAAATGTTCTGTATAGATGTTGTAACTAATACGAAGAAATTAAAAAATGAACACTATCGTACATAATTTAGGAAAAATGTTGTTCTGTATGAAGTAGTATCGTAAATGATGTATTTTTTGAACAGAATATTAAAAAACGTTCAAGGGTGCTTTTCAGTTTTATTGTACTTAGCTTGAAAAATAAAATTACTCTGATAAGAGAGCTCGATTTTTTTACAAATTTTCACAAAAAGCACTTCTACTGTAAGTATTTTTCTATGAGTTCATTTTGCTTTCGGTATATCATTAAACCGCTCGATATACTATATTGCTTTATTTGTGAAATGTCTCATTTGTTTTTAATTCAACCACTTTCTCCGGATATAATGCCTTTTCTCCATTAATAATTCCAATAATGTTGGAAATTAGAGAGCATTTTAAGATTTCAATATTGAGATAGATTTTCGACTAACGAAAGTAATCTTTTTTTTCAGAATTTTCTTCAAAGGCTTGGCTCATTCATGAACCACAAATGAGGAAAAAGTTCAATCATGATGACCCAAAGCGACATTTTTGCCCCAATTGTAATCGAAGCTATAAGAATCGATGTCATATGAGGCGTCATTATAAGTACGAGTGCGAAGGATTACAACGTTTCGCTTGTCCCCACTGTCCCCATCGTTCACGTCAACAATTTTATGTTTGGACACATATTCGATCTGTTCATCCTGACAGAGAATTATTTTGCACCGATATTGTCACCCAAAGAAAGTTTTATAGATAAAAAATCTGTTAATTTGAAAAAATATGTCAATTTTAAAAGTGTATGCTGACAATATTCAGTAAGATTAGCAGAGTTTTTATTTTCTAGATACAAACATTAATAAAGTGTATGCAAAAAATGATACAAGTGGTTGTTTTTTTTTCTCAAGCAGAGCGTGTGTTAGGCAGAGTATTTCACTAGACTTTGGATTTATGTCGAGTTTCGGGTACGGCTTGCGATGACCGTAACTAACTGTACTTTGTACAAATGTAGATTTTCAATTATCATAAAGGATGGACCTCTTTTTAATAATGAAGACTAATTGATGAAAAGAGAATTTCTCGCGTGTATTTGAAAATAAATGCGACACTTTAATTTACTTTAATTCTGAGTTGAATTAAATTAAACTACATTAAGCTTTTTGCTATAACTTTCCTAGGTCGTAGCACTAGTTGACGAGGTACAATATTTGAGAAATTCTTGAATGTTTTTAGAAAAGCTCTCCGTCATATATCCTCTTTAAAAAATCAAAAATATATCTATGAGAAGGCATTCGACGTGGGATTTCATAAGCTTTCTAACTTTTTTTTCTGAAAAAGTGTTTAGCCATATTTTCGACCAAGTTATCGTGTTTCAAAGTCATTAGTGACTTTTAGTATCGTTCGCGCTAACCGTGTAGATAATTTCCGACTATAGTGTAGATCAACAGAAACTCACTTGACATTAGTCGAATTAATTGGAATTCACTGGAATTAATATGTTTGCAGTTGAATTCAATGCAATTCACTTGATTTCTTTGAGATGTACTTTAATTCAGTGAAATTCCTTAAATTCATTAGAACTAATTTTTTACTTGAACTCACATTAAATTCATTCAAATTGACTTACATTGAATTAAATTCAGAAGCTTTAATTGAAAATGACATGAATTCCTTTAATTTTACTTAGATCCAATAAAATTCACCTAAATTCATTAGAATTAATTATTTTATTTCACCTTGAACTCATTGGAATCCGTGGAACCTCAAATTTAATTAACGTAAACTAATTTTCATTTACTTGATTTCAATTGAATTTATTCGAATTCATTTAAACGTCGCTGCATTCTCCTTCAATCCGCTTGAATTCATTTGGAATCACTTCGAATTTAGTGCAAATAACGTTTTGTGCATTTATTCGAATTTACCTTATAATTATAGAAATTCATTCTCATTGAGTTCATCCGATTCAGTCGAATCACTTCCAATCACTCTCAATTTTATGAATTGAGTTTAATTAATTCAAATTCACTTGAATCTCACATTAAATAATCTCAGATTCACATGGATTGGATGGAATTTTATTTGATTTAGTTGGATTCATTTGGATTCATTTGAGTTCACCTTAAATTCAATTAAAATCATTGTTATTATCTAGAGTTTGCTTTGAGTTTAGTTGTCTTCCTAACCTTCGTGGAATTCACCTTATATTTAGTAAAATTTATTCTTCTTGAGTTCATTCGAATTCAGATGAATTAATTTGAGTGAAGTTCAATCAACTAAAATTCAATTTTTTTATGAGAGTCACTTGAATTTAGTTGAATTGATTGAAGTGAAATTTTCTTGCATAATTGAATACAAGGAGTTTTTTAATTCGAGCGTACATAAAAATATAAAGTAGTCAACTCATTAGTTAAAAAAAAATGTATAGTTTCCTTAATTTTTCATATTATACAACAATGTTTTAAGAAGATAGAATTTTGATACTACCACTTTCATATCCGCTTGGACAGATGGAACTGTTTAAGGCTTTTCATTGATAATTAATCATCATTAATTAATTGATTATTAATTTTGTTCCTTAGAATTTGAAGTTAGTCTTAGAGTTTTTATTAAAAGCAGATGTTGGTCCCAATAGAACAACGGCGTACCGTAGTGAGTATTATTGAAATTACAAATTCAAAAAAATATTGAAACTGCGTAATTTGATTGATATAAAAAAGACAATGATATATATATATATATATATATATATATATATATATATATATATATATATAGATAT